>JARFNZ010127492.1:0-11587 GCA_031763405.1 Balanus nubilus
ATTTTTTAATCAGGATATGTATACAAACTTAACTTAATTATTTTCGATGGTACTACGCGTCTTTCGGCAAAATCGTCAAAGTTGAGTATATGAAATAAATTTTTGTTAATTTTAAGCCAAAAAAACTCACAACGTGAAACTTGTCCATTGATGTCTCCCTACAGCATCTAAAACATAATCATCATATTTCACGCTTCGGTATCCGATCACCGCAAGCGGACGGGACAAACAGATTGTGGTTGACGGGTTCGCCGACCCTGCATAAAATGAGGCCACCCAAGCTGTCATTTCCAGATAATAAAGTGGAGAACACCTACATATGAAAGCTAGAACCACGGTGTACATAATTGCGAGGGTTAACGTGTCGTTAACGTGTCCGCTGAGCCGAAGGTGGATCTCGTTGGAAAACCGCACGCCTGCCAATGTAGATGAGTGCCTCCCAAAACCAAACACCAACCTCTCTACGTACGACTGTTTGAGTTTCTGATGGAGTGCATCAGGCAGGGATGTAAGCTTAAACCCTTCTTTAAATGGTGTGCGGCGACGTCTTCCACGGAGTTGAAGTCTGTCTCTGACGCTGCAACGATCTCTCAGGCCCTGGAGGGTAGAATGGGGTCGGGGACTGGTTTTGGGGTTTTAAGCGTTCAAAAATATACGTAATTGTATCGATTTTTTTCGCTATACGTCTGACACAAATCTGAGACCGGTTTCCTTCTTAAAACCTTCAATGAAGTTCCTGTTTTCATTTTAAAATGCTCTGTTTGTGACGTCAGTACCATAGCAATTTACGAATACAATTATTGGGCAAACGCGACGGTGACGTTGGGGGATTTTTCGCTTGCCAGACCTGCTTCTGAGTTCATGCTTTATTGCGTTGCGCGTCAAATAAGATCGATGACATATTTTTTGTATAATAATGATGATCGATGACATGTTATATTATGATAGACTGGTAAACTGTCTTGAAATATAATACACACAGCTCAAGGAAGAAATGAAACAGCCATCATGAGGCATGATCAGTTAAACAGGGAAATACATGCCTCCCTCTTACCTTTCTAGCTTCTTGTTCCTCTCAACTCTGCAGCCACAGGGTTCTCTGAACTTTGTACGAGTTCGATGATGGACATAACGTTCAAAGCCCGCAAGTTTGTGCCGTTGTTTTTCAACAGCTGGCTCTAACGCATTAGCCCTGGCAGTCATGACATTTAAGTTAAAGAAAGGTGAACTTAAAGATGAAACATACTTAAAAGCGGCTCAAATAAATCACAATAGTTTGATTATAAAAACTTTCGGGAACATGACAGGTTATTTGTCACTCTAATAACTATGATATCGTGTACCAAGATCTCTACTGGAGGAAAATAAAACTCACGCTGTACGCTCGTGCAGATAATTCTAGAACATCCACTTATATTCTACCTACATTAATCTTATAACGATAAGCTATATAGGTTTAAAAACTTCGATGCAGCTAGGGAAAAAGTTCCGAAATAAATCACTACTGCGACGCTCCAATTGAGATTCTTGAAAAAATGGCATTAACAACACGCAACAAAATGCCGCTTCAGCGTCATTATCGGCCAACAAAATTGCTATGGTCCTGACGCCAAAGCATCAAGGACCGCGTTATTAATTATTGCAGTTTTTATCTATTTTTTTTAGCTCATTTTTATATTTAAAATATTTATATCTAAATTTGAAGCACACATTATTATCCTCGTTTTTATCAGACCAAAATATTGGTACCTTACAAACCAGTCCCCAGCCCCATTGGCTACCTAACGATTGGTATGTTTTGTTCTCACTCAACGGCTGTCACTGTCCTGTGCTCCGACGATATTGTCGCATTTTCCAATATTGTACACCTGCTAATTCGCATAATTCTTGCTGCGTGTCAAATCAGCTCTTACGATAGCGAGAGTATTGGCCTTATAGCGAGAGGCCCAGACACTAAGTGTCGCGACTGCTCGTGAGGCTAAATAACACGAAATAAAAACTAAAAACAGAAATAATTTATATATCATGTAAATGGACAAGATTCACGTGAGTTTTTTGCATTGAAATAAATAAAAAAAAGCATTTAATATATTGAACTACGGCGATTTTGCCGCAAGATGCGTAGTACCATCGTAAATAATTTAGTTAAGTTTGCATACATATCCTTATTTTTGTTATATTTTCCATGCCGTGACGAGAAGTTGAGTAGTTGGTTCATTTTTGATACAGCAGGTACTGCAGCTTCGATTTAGAACAGCAAATGGAACAATAATGCTTATTAAGCTTTCGAAATTTCAATAACAACGGAAGTCGATATTGCTAAATGTTTTATTTCGTTCATTCATGAAATTTGTCATTAAAACATACAAAAATCACCTTTCACCCTGTCACGATAGTAAGTTACTGGCCCGGGAGATAAACGAAGCACTAACTGACGACTACCTACCTGTCGCAGTGCCGGAAGGGGAAGGGACTTATGAAATGTCGGACTTGAGGGGTAATACTCATGCAGTGGCCCCAATTTAAGTCATCTCGCCCTGTCAAGTGGGAAAGACTAAGGCCCAGACACTAAAAGGCCAACGTACCATGAATTCCAGCGGTCCTGGTAGTCCAAAGAAGTACCGATGGATCACACTTTTCGAATTCACTTCAGCATGCATCTATGAATTTCGGTCCCTTCATATGGATTTCAACTTCTCTTGCGTTACTGTAAAGGCCATATAAGTTGTTATTGCTGGGTCTTGTTTTTGATCAAAAACTGACCTTGTTCTTTCCGTCGAGGTAGAACATATTAAAGGATGAATGACATAACATACTTGGCAATGTTTCTTCACTACACGTTTATAATTGATTTGCGGAATCAAATCAGTTGAAGGTTGAAACGCTTATCTGTACTAAGTAAGATGTTAAGCACAAATTGCTAAGGAACTCTGAAACGTTCCCTTAAGTCATCGTATGGAAAGAAAACCGCAATTTCAAGCGTGCTATGGGTTTTAAAAATAAATCACTGGCACAAATGATTTCATCATTTGTGCTTAAATCACTGGCGAGATTTAAGTTGACGATGTCCGCTGGGAACGAAGTAAACATTTCAAGATATTTAAATAACAAAATAAAAGTATGATGCAGGAAAAATGGAAGGAAGACATGAAATGGATGACTTCGCGGATTTGTTTTTTATGTGGCGCTATCCTATTGGTCTATTGACATCCTAACTCGCTATCCTATTTGCCCATTGGCTGATGGGGAGTGACGTTATTTGGGTCACCATGTCTATGGCAGCCGAAGCGATGACATACCTCGTTTGGATACTAATCCGTGATGTCACGAGGCCAGCACACATAAATATAGGTATTATTTTTATGGTATTTATAAAGCTCTTGGACAAAAACGAGCATTGCTGTCGTGCTTTTCATGGAAAAATAGCATTGAATCTCAATACAAATAATGTGGTTGCGTGACATGAAACTTGTCCGTTGTAAAGTTAGTGGATGAGGTGATGGCTTTTAGAAAGTAAACGTTTCATTTAAGTACCTGTTAACTGAATGCGGTATCAAACTCCCTGGATAACCAGGGCGATCTGATACACATGTACCTTTACATCAAAAACTCAAAAAATTGTAATAGTTGTATAAAATGAGAATTTGAGAATTGTTAAGGGTTATTCATTGTTCAAAATAATTGTTAAGAATTGTTAAACACACTTCCACAAAAGCTCTATAGAGCTATTTGAGCTATATAGAGGTCTATAGAGATATTTGTGAAACAGCTCCTTAGTTTTTAAGAATAGCCTCGAATAGCTTAGCCTTGAATGACTATAGTCATTCGACTCTAGTCTTCTACATTCTGGTCTACCAACTGCGGGAACTGAGGCCTCAAGGAATGCTTTGAAGGATCTGACTAACGTGTGGGCAGTATGAATGGATACAAAACTTGTTTCGTGTTAGCGCATACAGTTAACATTATAGAGAGGCAACCACTGGTATCAAGTTATTATATTTCAATGTGCACACATCACATTCGATTAATCTCAGATTTAGCCCCTATATTAGCTGCCATCCGCACGCGCACTGAGACCCCCTCCACAAACTTTCGCGGCACTTCTGGTCTTGTTCCCGGATCACCAGCTGGATCCTCAGCTTCAGCTGGTTATCGGTCTTCCGCCATCCAGCCTCCTCTAAACATCTGCCGTTTGATAAGCCCCTATTATATTTCGATGGGGCGCAGTTGGGTGTACAGTCTGTCTAATAAGTATGTTCCCCGGCCCAGTTTTCCCACGGTAGGCAAAACAACATGCTTGGCTGTATCCCCGCACCAAGGAGGGAGGGTCTGCCAGTTTGACAGCTCGCTCGGTGCCGGCCGATGCTTACCAGAGCCCGTGCTCCTCCCTTCCCTCCAACCCCGGCTCGCATACCAATCGGGCGATAACAATGAACTTGTGTGGCGAGGCTCTGTGGCGGATTGTAACCAGAAGCATACGCTGACGTGGAATATATGTGAAGTAAGCGACAATGCCGTGACGGCGAGTTTTACCCTGGCCACGCTGAAAGAGGAGGTGGCAGGATCTGTCTCCTCAATCTTCATTATCTTCTGGCCTAATGATGACTGGGGGACGCGCTAGGTGGCATTAGAAAGCTCTGAATGAGACGCATGCATCTAAGCTCATAAGCAATCGATACTTATCAAAGCAAGATAACGCGCAAGAGTTTTAACTTGCATGTTGTGCCACGTAGTATGATTTCGAAAAATATACTATCATTTCAGTTATAATTGCGCCACCAGCGGGACCAACACGGTTCGGGCAAGGTGACAGCAGTGCCGATGCAGGTGCTACATTGCTGTAGAAAGGACAGACCATATGTATTTCTCTGTCAGCTCCTAATCTTGCATCTCTACTGACGCGATCCCGACCCCTCGCATTCCTTTCTTATCAGATGTGAGGGCACAGCCGTGCTCCGAATAGCTGACCTCTTGACCCTCCAGACAAACAGCCCTGACCACCACCGGATTATGGCGCATTCCTTCCTAAACGACCCCGCACTACCTCCACCAACTCCCCTTCCCCGGGTCACGCACCTGTCAGACGAACAATACGTGCTAACCCACGGTAGGAGAAACCATCTTTTTATCGTGCCAATCACGATTGTTGACTGCTCCGTGCCGCTCCGCACCTCTCTGGTCACTCCGGTCTCCGCTGACAGACCCGTCTCGGTCAGGGGTAGGTGAAAACCGGCCGCCACACGACCACACCACACATCGTTCCGGCTACCGCCCGAGGGCTCCACAGGTCAACCAGGTCCCGGCGATCCGCATTCACCCGACCATCAACTGCTCAAACAGGCCCGGCCAATACATAGGGCCGCTCCGACACACTGAGCCGCCCCGGTGTGGATTCATCCAACAGTAGAAAAGCGACCGTAGAGCCACGTGGTGGCGGAAAACATTCATATTAAATCGACTGTACATCGAGACACGTACACTGAGACAAACACACTGAGACAAGCACACTGAGACACGCACACTGAGACACACACCGAGACACACACTGAGACACGCACACTGAGACACACACCGAGACACACACTGAGACACGCACACTGAGACACGCACTCTGAGACACACACACTGAGACACACACCGAGACACACACACTGAGACACGCACACAGAGACACGCACACAGAGACACGCACACCGAGACACGCACACTGAGACACACACACACACTTGGACACGCACACTGAGACATACAGAGACACGCACACCGAGCCACGCCCACTGAGACACACACAGAGACACTCACACTGGGACACGCACGCTGAGACACACTGAGACACACTGGGACAAGCACGCTGAGACACACTGAGACGTACACTGAGACACACACTGAGACACGCACACTGTGACACTCTGAGACAAGCACGCTGAGACACACTGAGACGCACACTGAGACACACACTGAGACACGCACACTGTGACACACACTACCAAACTCACAGCGCGGTTCGATGAGAGGGGGAACATTGCTGTGTCTCGATTATTCTTATTGTATGTCTCCATGCTTGGCAACGCTCGTAGAATATTAAAATCCCCGGAATGAGTAATAACAGACGCAGCCAGCTGCACAATGTGGAAAAAAATAATGTGTGTTCCACTAGCACCCAATATGATGGAAATGACAAACACAAATATTCCGTATGGATAAACCAATAGCAAAATCCAGATTAATCTTAGAAGGAAAAACGGCACCGATAAGCCGATGACTTCCTGCAATTGCCATCGCCGCATGTCCCAGAAGTCAGTTGCCTCATCAATTCAGCGTAACACCGTGATCACGTCTCGCATGTCCACCGAGTGAATATGTTACAAGCAATATCCACAAAGCAACACAAAAAACGCCCCCTGGCTAAATTCCGAACTAACTGACAGATGGGGACGCGTCAAGACGGCCGCACACTAGCGCCACTTGGCGCGCGGAAAAGGCGATGTCGCGGCGACTTTCCGCCGCCCGTCGCGGAAAAACCTGGACCGGCTCAGCTTTCTTGCGGAATGTCGCAGCGACATCGTTGATATCGCGCGCTGAACTGGCCTAGTGTGCGGCCGCCATTAGAGACGGCAATCGAAGGGTATCAACAAGACATGAAGGATGCTTTTAATTTGGTTTAGAAAATTACAGACCAGTTCAAATGTCAAAATTCAGCATTTTCGCATTTTGAGCTCCAGGGACGACACAATGAACAGCTATGGGTTCAAACTCAGAAAAAGTACCAACAAATGTGGCGTGAGAGTACTGTGCGAGTTAACCCGCGCCCCGATGGGCTATTCCGACCCCTGCCCGCCGATGGAGAGGGGGGGGGGGGGTTGTGCCCCCCCCCCCCACGATCTCCCATACTCCTGGGCCGATTTTCACAAATCAAACGGTATTCGATAGCCCTGTACATGAACTTCCAGAATAACATGCGAAATTTGATCCTAGGGTCACTGATGACCTCACAAGTCAGGTCAAAGACCAAATTTTTGCCCGTTTTCGCCGGGTGGGGTTGCCGAGCAATAACGATATTGAATGCATAAGAAGTTACTAAATCGGCATGAATCGTGTTCCTGACACTTCCAAGTACCATTCTAAGCCTTTGGCAGTCATGGGCCAGGTCAAGGTCATCCAAGGTCACGAGGTCAAAAAGGTCAAACTGCTGCTTTTGGTCATTGGTAGCTGTAATACATGTTTTGGGGTCAGTTTTTCGTGAAGGCCGCGAAAAATGACCCGAAAACATTGTTTTCCCCATTGCAATCGGATAAAATGAAAATATGGAAAATCATCAGAATTCGTCGAAATATGAACAGTGGCCGTTTTGGCCGAAAGGTCATTAATCAGTCATTTTTGAAGATGTTAACTTTGGTGCACATATTCATCGAGGTGGTCTGTAACACATGTATTCCGTTTTTTGAAAATTTAGGAAATTTAGGGAAATATGTCAAAAATTCAAATTGTTAAGTTTAATTTTTCCAATTTTTTTTCAAAATAAAAAAATCCGAGATAGGAGTTTGATAGGCCGATCTATTATCGGTCTTCTGGTGTGCAACAATTGACTTTGTTTAAACTGTGCGACTGACAGCTTTTCCCGCAAGTCTCAATATTTAGCCTAAAATGGGAAAACATGACGCCACTCTGACGTCATTTCGGGATGATCTGTTAAGACCTCATTAGTTTCCTTTGGCCAGTCTGCGTGGAATTGATGTAGGAAGGGGCCTGCAAATTTTGGTAACGCTGCAAGAGTTATCTTGGGAGATATCAGGGAAAAAATGGGGGGGGGGGGCGAGCCGATTCGGCCCCCTCGGGGGGCGGGTGAAGTCCGATACCAAGCACAGATCGAGGTTGATGCCAGGTCACAAAAGTCAACATAAAATGACAGTATGAGATAGCCATTCGACATATTTTGGCAGGCTACTTTTGCAAGCTCAATAACAATGCAAATGCTTACTTTCATCTACTTGGGCTACTTAAACCTATTCCTGTCCGGCTTTTTTGACGCTATTTTTGCCCGGGGGGGGGGCATTCGGTCCCATGAAGATCGTACATGAACATTGAACATAAGAAGTCCACAAACGAAATTTGGAGGGTGGGTCTATGGGAACTCTCTTGTGTGGAAGTTTTATGACATTGGGTCAACGCCCTCAGATTCAAATGAGGTCAAACGAGGTCAAATTTGCCATATTAGGCCTGCTTTCCAGAAAACGCGGATTATCTCGGAAACTATGGTAGCTAGAAAGAAACCAAAAAAGCAGTAAAAAGTTATCGATATGTCCTTTCGCTAGGATGACCTCAAGTTTGAGTTCAGGTCAAAAGTGAAGGCTCCAGACTCCAGAGGTCATCAACGGTCAAAAAGCTGGATTGAACACAAAAAAACTGCTTATAAATAACTTTTTACACAAGAAAGATAAAATGATAATATTGAATGCAATTTCAAATGAAATATTTTGGTTTCACGTCAAAGTGTCAGATCGCTCGGAAGACCATTCATGCCTTTAGCGATACGATTTTGCCAATTTGTATTGGTTTTCCAAATGGCAAATGGTAGCACTTGCTCTGAAAAACACATCCGTTGAGGGGTTTCTCACCAACGTGGCTGAATTATATGTTACACCACAAACATTTTTCAGTATGGGTATTGTAAGTCTGGTACCAAACAGTCAGGACCACCACACCACCATGGACAAAGCTTGGCCTCGTGGCACAGCTCAGCATCAAGCCATCGGTACTTTTATCAAATGCAAGCATATTTCACACACAAACAATAATGCCAACACCTACCATAGCTGATACAGCACTGCACGCCGGGAAGTTTTCGCACTGCGCTGGTTTACACTAACATGTTTGAGTAAATGATTAATAACTTTGTCAAATGTTAACGGATTTTGAGACGGAAATTAACAAAATAATTCTCGTGAAAAGACGCGTCATTTAATAAGCTGCAACTCGTGATAGCAGCAACACATAGTTATGATAGACAACCGCCAATAATTAGCTAAAGCTAACCAAAATATGTTCACCTTGACTGCACATCTTGTCTTTTTTCAATGACGACTGGTGGCATCTGGTAAAACTCAGCCATCTGGTATAAATCAAGCGATTTGAACACGAAACTTGCTCTTGAACCATTTATAGTTAGTTTTCAGATAAGCTGCCTTGTGCCATGATGTTCTTATATGTAAGCTACAAATTTGTTATCTCCGTTCAAAACCCCATGCTAAAGGTGGACTATTCCCTTTCATTTTGGGAAGATCATAATATTGAACATCAGAGAAATCAATCTTGAAGACATTATCTTTCCATGTTTTTTTTCTACATTTTAATTCCATTTTGCGAAAAAAAAACTGGATCTTTAACTTCGAAAAAATTGACACTTCTCGGCCGAGAATCGCGTGTAGTGACGCCACTAATACGTAATTTTCTCAGAACGTTCTGGTTATTTTTTATTTTGCATACAAATGTGACATTGAGGTAGGATGAGGTACGAAACGTTTCAAGTTGATATCTCGTTACGTTTTTATTTTAGTTATCAATGAAGTTCACCGGGTTGCGGGGTGGGAACGTCCCTGCCAATGAACCCGCCATTGCAATGGCGGGTTTATATGGGATTTTGAACTGAGATAGCAGAATTGTAGCTTATATATGGAAATAACATGACGACGGTCGTGTACCCCAAAACTCTGGCTAACGAGTGAAACAGCGAGCGACCAGTGAAAAAAGCGACTGCAAAACGGCGACTCACTCACAACAGCCACCGTTTATAAAGCGACCACACAGGAGAGCGACAGACATATGAGAGATTTTTCATTATGGTGACCAATTCTAGCGCGACCGTTTTTAGTGCGACCGTCAACTAAACGATTTTTGTATATTAGGAATATTTATTCGTTCGCATTCGTTCATCGTTTCTTCAATTCGTCGATGGCAGCGTGTAATGCAAGACACGCCGAAACCCTTATATAACATAAGAAATAATGCGCAAATATGTGAAAAAGCGTTGTCTAAATTGTTTCAATAAAGTTATTTAGTTAATGTTGCTGGATTCAGTTAGTCGCGGGATTCAGCTCGTACGCGATAATTTACTTGAATGATAAGCATTCCCTTGCAAGAACATTTAGAAAATCTCAAATTTATAGCAGTTTCTTTAGATTTGTCGAGACGAAAAATGTGTCCAAGAAAGGCAAGCATATCCGTTCCTTTCCTACTTTGCACAATTCCATAACTAGAATTTGATACGATAGTTATGGAACTGGACAATGAACCTGTTGCATGTCGATTTGGTATTACGCTTTATGTCAAATGAGACTAAACCTGTCACATGAAACACAAATTTTTCCTGGACTATTTTGTTTCTAATAAGATAACTGAAATATTTAATTTCCCCCCTAAAGTTTCCAAAAACGACTCTCCTGAAACTGTCGGTGCTTGGTCGAGACGACCTCAGAGACGAAATCGTAGCGTGGCAACATGGTAACAACGGCATCGGTAAATGACTGCTTCCACGAGGAGTCCTCCACTTTTAAATTTTAATAAACTTTTCTCGGCTTTCACAATACTTATTCACCATTAAACATAAGACCCTATAAAACATATATCTAAACATGGTCATTTAGGTGCAAGACGTCATTTGAACATGAGATTTATAATAAACGGCCACGGATTTCAAGCAATTGCAACCCAGTTTATTTGGCAACATTTTGATTCATTTCCGAATACTGTTCTTACTGCATCTGAAGCGAAGGACGTGTGGTAAATAATGTTTTGTTTTCAACTATCATTTCTATCACTGCCAGTTTGTGATTAGGTATGTCTTAAATGAAGATGTCTTCGTCGTTTGCAAGTCAGGGCGGCCCGAGTATTCCACACTACACTAACTAAAACATTAATGGGAGGTTAAGGAAAATTGTGCCGTTTATTGTTAAAAACCCCTGCTTTCAATTTTCTCAAAATTTGCCCCAAACTTCAGAAAAACATATTGTATATAAAAGGCATTCCAACTGAAATATTTGACCTTCCGAGCAACAATCTCCGTCAGACCGTTGAAACGCCCCACCTTAGCTGTTACATCACAACTTTGCCATCAAGTACCTGATTTGTTCATGAATCCCATTTTCAAATAAAAAAATTGGTAAGAATTCCAATGCCAATTCGAGGCAGACATGTACCCAAAATTATCGAATAATATGAACTTTTCAATGGTGCTTACACCCCATCACGTGCCACCGTTCAATTTTGGGACCAAATTGACACGAATGAACCGAATAATAATTTTTGGTTCGCTGAATGGAATACAAGAATACTTATGTTGGAATAAAAAAAATTATAAAAAAAGAAATTGTATTCCCGCGAGGCAGCCTGGACAGTCTCGTGCAAGAGAGTCGAGTGCAAGACAAAGCTCCTATTCGGAAAACTTTATTTAGACGAGATAACCGTTCACAGAACCAGTCGCGGTTTCTGAGTCAGCCGAGTCGCTCAAAAATAGTCGCTCTTTAACACGCGCTGTGGAGGGGGTCTCAGAATTCAGCGCACTGGAGGGGGGGGGGGGCCGCATCGGGCGCGG
>JARFNZ010127503.1:0-11586 GCA_031763405.1 Balanus nubilus
GGGTGATCGTGAACGCTTTGCATTTTGATGGATTCAGGGTTAGTCCCCATCTGACAGACCAGGCTGCAAGACGGCTCTCAAGTCGTCCTGCAGCAGTCGTCCGTCAGATGGGTGCTAATTTTGCGGTAGATTTTAACGTCATCTGCATACATAAGGCAATCAGAATTCAAAGTTTGTGGTAGATCATTGATGAAAAGTGAAAACTAGTGATTACTAGTGATTACATACATGGTATGATTATGTCGGAGGCAGGATTATTAATTATTGTTAGGCATTATTGACTGTCTTTTGAAAAGGCGATGACAAATATTTCCGCAATGAAAGTTGACCCTGAAAAAGTTCACGGAAGCCGTGTTTAACAAAAAAACAAAAGTTCGGACAAAAGTTTGCATATTTTGGGAGAATTTGGGACGAAATTGTCAGGACTTCTAAAAAGTGTAAATTTCACCGGACAACACCGCACATTTTGCCCACCACGAAATGATAAAGCAGGTTGGCCATTCAGAAAGTGTAATTATATGTTTTCCACTTGATAATTCACGAAACCATCAGTTGAATAGCATAATGTTTACTATTTATTTTTACAGGGGGGTGGGAACTACTTCCAAGTCGGGGGAGGCAAACTTTTTGGCAGACCCCAAACTAAAAAATGTTACCCTTAACCCTCGCCAGTGTAGGGGGAGGTGGTTGCTGCCCCTCTCCCAGTTTTGGGGAAATTACTCGCGTAAAAAAACTGTGGTTCGTAACGAAATTTTTGGTTCCCTACTTTGGGTAAATTTTACATCTAGCTTTAAAATTTCGAAAACCTGACCCCGAAGACCCTGGACCTGTAACCTTTTTCTCAAGGTCATGTGAAGCGGAACTGGCATTGTGTGGCATATCGATGCTTATAACTCGAGTGCTTCTTGATTTTTCACTTACCTCTCATGACCTCGCAAGAGGATTTTGCATCTTTAGAACCTCCTAAGGTGTTTTTATGCGCTGGTTTCGAATTTCATATACATTTTACACAAATACAGGTTCAAATGAGGTCATTATCTATTACCTACAGGTCAACCGAGGTCACTGACCTCAGATGACCTAAGTAGACCTTTAACCTTTGACTAGGGAAAAGGGCCAACTGAGGCCCGAAATGTATCCAAACGCATTCTTCTGACCAAAAGAAACATCTCAGTCTTGAAAGCGGCTCTAGCTTGATTATAAATAATTATATCGGTAAAATGCAATTTGGTAATTTCGGGTCATCGAACTGACCTCAAAGGTCACCCAAATAACCCAGGACCCTAACGTCGGGTATAACCGGCTTCCTCTCGTCATATGCGACGCGCTCGTTTTTAACCTATCATTGCACAGTGGGCGTTTTAGCCGATTTAGCCTCGCAAAACCTATCAACCCCTAGAACTTTCCTCCCTTACAACCTACGTCAGCGAGTAAGACACCATTAGGTAGCCAATGTGTCAAGGAATACATTGCAATAAACAACAAACCTGTTGCAGGTTTATTGCAACGCTGGGATAGCATGCAATACATACAATTGTGGTTAACATTGGACCTTAAAATATCACAGGATTGAAGTGAATGTTTCGTATTGAGACAATTACTGGGGTGGTGTTTTGCTGACAAATCGTGTTTGAGTCCATTCCGGAACAACTTCATATAATCTTGCACACTGAAATGTTAATTCTAACAACATGCATTACTGATATTTTCATGATATCTGTTAACATTTCGGAGAGTCCAAAACTTCTAGCTTCCCATTTTCATCATTTTAAGTGTAACTAGGCACTAACATTTTTTCATAAATTGAGAAGATTCGCAATAAAAACGGTTTTACCCCTCTCCCTCCACAAAGTTCGAATAGTCAGTGTATCTTTTTTGCATTGGGGATAATGATGAATATGCATATACACTGCAGGTAAATATGATCCCCATGATGTGTTGTAATATGGAAGGAGAAACGTGCAGGGTCCCAAAAATGAGTCCCAGGATCTGATCCTGCGGAGCTGGATCCCGTATCCGTTGGGATAATGGATCTACTTTTACATTTTGTCGCAACAGATATACATTCGAAGTAGCCGAGATATCCACTCGGTTCCGAGATCGTAGAAGCTGTTTTGCATTGAGACGCGATGGGGTTTTAAATCCGTAAGTGTGTTTATGGATGTCGTATTCACAGACAATTTATAATCAGCTGTAAATTAAACATTCATAATCGTATATCTTGATTAATATTGTGTTTAGCCACACGGTATTTATGACATAAGTCGGATCCTTCAATTCTAACATACCTTGGAATCCACTATCATGTTTTCATCATGGATTCTGCGGGAGCTTTATAATCATGGATAGCTTTATATCATGGATTCTGTGGGAGCCATCGATAAGCATTATTGATGGATCCAATGGAATCCAAGATGCGTGATGTTTCATCCTACCGTGGTATCCAGCCTCATTTTGGATCCGATATTACATTTTGTTGAAAGCACCTCTGGAAATAGATCCTTCTATGGGATACATTTGCAGAATCACGTGTCTATTCCAAAAAATAAGCATCCCTATATTGCATAAGACTAGTTCTGAACCGAAATGGCTCTTCCAGTAGAAGCCGACTATTTCTTCTCCGGGTATTTATATAGATTACACGACGAACTCAGAGAAACCGGTAAGGTATTTAAAGAAGCGTTAAAAAACAAAGACTATAATGAGAAGTCCGATCCTGTGAAGGAGAAAAAAAGTAATTTGCACATGTCAGTTAAGTACATTATAGGTCGTAGCTGTTATTCTCAGCTTTTTTATGTACATTCCATCATATTTTATCATGTAGATTTGATGAACCTCTTCGAGGTTGACCAAAACAGTGCTTGTAAGTACAATGCATACATATTCAATTATTTGTTGTAATCAAATTGCACACACAATGCACACAACACACTTATTTATTTCACACTTTACCAAGCGAAAGCCGGGGCAGATGACGGTTAGTAACTGTTGCCTTGGCTGTTGCTGTTATGTACACCCTCGAAAGTGTTGCTCTCTTAAGTTGTTTTTCCTCTTGACGCGCATCACGGTTAGAATAGAGCAGTGTCACAATAAAGAGATTAAACTAATTATTTTACTTCTCACTTAGTAACCCTAACCAATGTCTTACCAGAGCATTCATTTACAATCTGTTATATATCGCAACTCAAAGTCTGCTTATGTTCTTCTACAATCAGCTTAACATTTTGCAGGAAAACACGGCTTGGTATCCATAGTTATACAGAGTGCACCCACATCATGACGCAATGTACATTGTACAGTAAAACACCCAAACATTAGCTAGCCATCCTACCTCTAGACATTCCGTCCATTTTTGCCATTTGAGCTATAGAAACTCACAAAAATAAACTGCCATGACGTCAAGCAATGCTTAAAAGCAACATGAATTGTGCGGCTTGTGAATTAATTACAGGTCATTTGACTAAAGTTGGCACGCTGGCTAACGTTAAGATGTTTCATAGTATATCTCGTTGATGGTTAAGCTTGCCATGAGCAGAGGAATGATACAAACGTTTCCACAAAAGATACAAATGTCATTCAGTCCCGATACGGTACGTTCCCGATTCGGTAGACTGCAGTGAATAGTATGAGCCTTTAGCTAGGTCAGCCTGAGGTCGGCGAGAAGGCCATCGCCTGAGGCCTTTCCGGTCACGTGATGAGTTTATTTACATTTTTGAGCCTTAAGCTGTTGTTGAGTGGTTCTTTTATGCCATGGTATAAATAGAAAAACCCTCAAAAGTGAGGTTAAATCATATGATTAGGCTTGAGTACCATCCCCCAGACGCTCATGTAAATGCAAAAGCATCGTGCAAAATGCTGCGTAGAAGCTGAGGCACACGTTTGCGCACCTTTATACTGCTTGAGCCGTTAAATAACATCTCAACAGGCATACTGATGCATGTTTTAGGATGGGACCTGGTGGTACTCAAAATATCGGCTTTATCGAATGTAATGATATTTATTTTACACCACAAAAGATGAGGCAATATAATTATCACGTAATTGGCTTACCTATTTGTGCAATCTTCGTGTTTTAGCTGCTAAAGGAACGGCAACTTATCACTGCATAACTCTATGACACAGTGGGCACGAAAAATGTACGTATATTGACTCATCATCGCATTTACCACGACGCCTAAATCACCGGTGATTACTGTTTTCTTTTTAAAGGTGGTGTAAACTCTTGTGTTTGAGGCCCCATTTCTCTACGAAAAGCTTAGTAAATACAAAATTAATGCGATATTTGTGGTCCAAGGACATTTTACAGTCGATTGATATGCATTTTGTTACCACATTCAAAAATTATTATTTGGGACTTTTGAGATGCAAGACCGGCTGAAACGCCAGGTGCATTTGCTGGGAGGGGGGGGGGCGTTTTTCGTCCCCCTAGCGAACTTCCCCAATAACTCCAAAACGGAGCAACACATCAGAGACAAACTTTTTAGACCTTGTACGACATCAATTTGACACAAACGTAGACAATTTTGAGAACATCAACCGATATATGTTTGAGAAAATAGCGTCCTAGTGACGTCGTGTCACGCAATTTTCGGTCAAAAATCGACGAAGTTCGAACAAATCTTAAAGATTAAAAGCAATTGCAAACGTATGGCGGCAATAGGAAGAAATGACATTGTCTACAAAAAGTCTATCTCGGATTTTGCAAATTTTTGGTTTCGACCTCCAAAATTTAAAAAAGGAAAATTTCCAGTTCAAAGGGTCATAAAATCTAAAGCTTTACAAATTTAATCAAACGGAATATATGTCAGAGAAATACCTATGAGTGATCAACATTACAATTTTCCAGTCAATAGCTCTATATTTCACTCCCAGCTGACTAATGTGAATATAGTGTAATGACGTCATTTGTCAAAATTGTGTTTTGGGCACTTCCAGGCCTCGTACGCCAAAACAAATGACACCGTTGGGTTCCTGAGACGAAACTGAATCAGAATAATGTGTCTTTTATAACAAATGATGAAATTCAAAATTTCACTTTTTTTACCTGACCTGACCTGAACTTGACCTTAACTTGAAGTCAAATGGCAAAATGAACGTAACCATAGAATTTCATGGCTGAAATAACACATAAAACATATGTCACACGGTATTCACATAACTTTTACTCACAGTGACCTTTGGTGACCTGAATTTGACCTTGACCTGTACTTACTATGGCACTCATACTCTAGCATTCCCTTCCTCTGATATTTTGTAGTGTTTTGACGGTGTTTTGGCAAGCTGCTGTTGATAGGCTGGTCTCTGCAGCCTAAATACGAAAATCCGTGATTTTTTGCCTTTGACCTGACCTTGACCTGACCTCTCACCTTGTAAGAAAACTTTAAGCATGCTTTAGATTCGTCTCGTTGAGACCTTTCGATCGCCGCCTTACGCGTCCCGATCAGACTGTTAGTTCGGAAGTTATCGAGGGAGGGGGCGAAAAACGCCCGCCAGCCAACGGAAGGTGGCTGAAGACCCCAGTGCCGCGCGGGTTAAAGCGTAGTTAGTTGACTTTTTCACTTTTTCAAAGTCGACTCCGAAAATCTTCCTCGGGACATATGGCGTCATACGGGTGATGACAGATTCGCGTCATCCGCCCTTGCGCATACGCGTTAACCAAAATATCTGCCCGAGTATTGTTATCTGTACCCAAGGTATAGTTTGTTCTATAGGTAACATGAACTACCTTCCATTACTTACTTTATCATAACTTACCTGTCTGTTCCATTCCAAGCGCTTTTATGATAACAGCAAGTGAGTAACTTCAAATGAAGTGGTGTCTGCTGATTAAAATCGAGGGATTGCGGCTACAAACTTCTCAGTTCTCATGGATCGAGGCATCGAAATATAAATATCGTACCGTTTCGCCGATCGTGAATGCTTTTGATAAAAATGTACCTGTATCAGTCAGAACCACGAAAATAATGTTCCCAATGTTGTAATTCAACTCTGAAAAATAATTATCAGTGCGAGTGCTACATTAGGATGCCAGGAAAAGGGTGATGTGTCGTTGGGTGCAAAACTGGTAGAAAATCAACAAATTGCAGATTAGTAGATAATTGAAATGTGTTTACAATGCCTTTTACTGAGAGCATAACATCTCAATCTGCACAATGTACCTATGCCTCAGGTCAGCCATTGATGCAATGGCTTCCAATATAAGAACCTACGTGTGATGCCATACATCGGCGTGAATATTTATTGAGTTTATGAAGGCTTTGAAGGAAAAAAGAGAAAACATACTTATTTTTCCGCAACTATTTATTTTTCGTGCAAACACATGTTTGTGCAGACAGATGTTCGGTGTTCTGGGCTCAAGATACCCCTATATACCGATTGTCAAGCATATTTTCAAGGTGAACTATTCCCTTTAATCGTTCGCAATTTTGATTTAAAGAGTGTTTTTTCTTTAAAAACTGTGAAACATTAGGAAACGTACCGCCCGTAGTAAAGAATACGTAAATACAGAAAATGCTAATTTAACGACAATTTCTAAATTAAAATACAAAAAAAACTTCGAATAAAGACTGCAAATGACTGAGGACGAAATACTCAAAAACGGACTAAACTGTTAGAAAAGGAGAAAGTGGCTCTGTCACATATACAATTATAGTTTTTAGATGATAGTATCCTATTAACGGCGTTAGATAGCTCATGACCTTATTTTGGAAATAGCTTGCATTGCTTAGATTGAGAGCTTTCGTCTCATTCATTCATAAATATCGTTCGTTCATTCATTCATAGATTGAGAGCTTTCGTCTCATTCATTCCTTCATCTCATTGAGAGCCTTCGATTGCCGCCTTGCGTGTCTCACTACGACCATTATTGGTTCGGGAGATAAGGGTGTCAAATTTATCTCCAGTGTGGGTTGTTCG
The DNA here is from genome assembly GCA_031763405.1 of Balanus nubilus. Lineage (NCBI taxonomy): Eukaryota > Metazoa > Arthropoda > Thecostraca > Balanomorpha > Balanidae > Balanus > Balanus nubilus. Next base: position 6,916 of record JARFNZ010127503.1, read on the forward strand.
GCTGGAGACCCCAGCAGAGCGCAGGTCACGCAGAGAGGTCACGCGCGGCCGCCTTACTGCGGAGAGGTCACATAAATGACTGTAGAAGCACCACGGACCACCATATATGACAAATCCGAGATACACGAAATGTAGGCTCTTATGACTTCATGAAACATTTTTTTATATATCACTTTTTATATCTCACTTTACACTTTTTTTGTATATCACTTTTTGGGCAAGCCATGTGACCTTGGTTTGACCACAAATACCTTTGCAGGTATGGTCACTTGAGGCGGCCTGGTGACCTGACCTTATACGATCTGTGGTCAAAACTTTCACAGTGTGGGTTATCGATCTTCCAATGTCAGCATCAAATTTCGATTTTCCGGCACACCGCGCCGCGGAAAGCAAGCAGCCCCCGGCAGTACGCGATATTTCAGAAAATATGACGTCATATTGGGAGTACGTATGCTTATTGCGAATGCCTTGCAAGCGCCTGATTATCCTTCCTGTCATCAGCAGGAAAGCGATTTAGTACATAGGTACCTAGTGCCGCGATAAATTATGGCAGTGTTCAATGGAGGAAGGGCCAAGAAACGCTCTGATCACTACGGAGACAAACTCCGATAGCTGATACATATCTGCTGAACGTCGGGGAAGCAAAGCCGACATTACCAGGGGCGGCGCAACAGGGGGAGGGGGGAAGAGGATGGTTTTTCCCCGCATATTTGGCCTTCCAGGAAGGGGGGCTCCAAGCTTATACATAGAAATTCAAGCTTATTCTCCGATTTCAACTGCGTGCTTTTCATGCTTTCATGATTGTCATGACGTAATGAAGTAAAAATGATAAAACTTGGGAAAATAGGGTCTACTAAAAATGCGTCTTCTATAGAGGCCTGAAGCAAATATTGCGTGGGCCTCCAGCTCCAGGATATTTGTATGGGGCCTCCTACATAAAGCTCCGTCCCCGCCAGACGAAATATGTGGCGTGGCCCCTAGACATCACACCTTTTGATAGGTACATTCTTGACATAACACAGACCTCAGTTTACAAACACATCCCTGATTCTGACATTGTATGCCACAAAGGCTGAATTCTATTCACTCTGTGGTGCCTTGAATATTGAATATTGACGCTTGTAAAGAAGAGATAAAACAAATGCAACAAAAATTAGTTTCTGTAGGCTGTGTTACGACAGAGAAACACATAGTGATTATCGTTGGCTGTGCCTATTTAGGAGCGTTCCATTGCTACGATAGTCAAATGAACAGATTCTGCACAAATTGGCAGTGCAAATGTAAAAGGAAAAATAGTTTCAATTTCGATGCAATTAATTTATAATTAACTTGCAATAAACTAATTAAGCGATTATTAAAGCAATTAAGATGCAATTAATTTGCAATGTTCGTGCAAATTTAGACCCCAAAGTGCATCCTTCTTACTCAAATCACTGTTTTTTATCGGGAATTTTGTTAATTTAAGTTAGGTTTTTAAGATCCAGAAAAGTCAAAAAAGAACCGCAACCTCGCTTCAAAGTTGGGGCGTCCCCCTCCCCCGGTCCAGAGTAAGGGGGCGAGTTGCGCCCACTGTCCATCCCCCCCCCCCGGTTTTGTGTGTCTACTGTTTTAATTGCCCAAAAATTTGCATACAATGAGTAGCTACTGTTCTCACGTTTGAATGAAATCAAAATCATAGATGAGCCTCAAATAATTTAATTTTCGCTTGATTTTTTTTCGGCGAATTTCGGCATAAAAACACTTTTTACTATGGTGAAGGCAAATGTACGAAAGAATAAGTAATGTAATGTGGCGCACTTAAGACATTTTATGCCTGTGTTGACGAAAGGAAAATGTAAACAAACAGTCGAAGCATAATCGATGTTCTGATTGAATGCTGCTATCAGCGCCCACGAGCTGTTTTATCGATATGTGATTGGTTTACGTTATCGGTACGTTGGCAAGTTTGCATCGAGTTCTAGTGGTGGAAGCAGGCTGGGGTAAAACCACCAACTTTTGTGATCCGTGCCTATGCTGGGGTAAACGAAATATCTCAGCAACTAGGGTTTTACTGGAGAAATGCAAACATGACTTGATTCATAAAAATCTGCCCTACAAATATGTGTAGGCCGTTTTTTTCCCATAACTCCATATCGCCAATGTCAGTAGACACACTACCTTTAAGCTCTTCTGGTTCCCGAGACGTGAAAAGAAAACTTCAAAACGCGCAAAAATCAACAGATCCTCAGCCAAAGCACACTTGCGCGCGCACCGTCTCGAGTGGTGAACCTCATATGGTAGAATACTATTCACCGTTCTTTGCTCTATAGAAGTGTGTTTGTTTCATCCCGATCCGAGTGAGATATGCGTTAGTGAGATATGCGTCCGACAACGTAACTATTTTCGACTATTTTCGAACTTTCGAAAACCGCGGTCGCCAATAATAAACCTATGGGAACTTCTATCACGCGACACGCGACACACCATAACACTGTATCGGACAATTTTGTGCCAAAACGATCGAGCTTCAGTGGATATTCAATGTCCATATTGGCAATGTTCACCGACTGTCAGGGTATTGTTGACAACAAGTACTTAACAGAAGGTCAGAAATTTTAAAGTGAATACTTTCTGAGAAATGCCGCGTTGTTAGCACGACCCAGTGCGGCGTAAGAAACCGGAAGTCATGAACGACGCGTAAATGGTGACGTCACCGTGGCGATGCACCAGCTCATTCATACCACGTCATCAAGGCATTCTGACCTAGCAGTCCTTTAACAACACCGGTTTTGTGGACAGCAAGGAAATAAAGACAAATGCGACGGAGATCCTGACTTCGAATATCGCCCGAAGTAATGGAAGGCCGCTAGATTTGGTGTGAAGAGTCCTAAGGAACATACTTTGAAGGAGCATTAAGCCCGAACTCAAAAACCAAGTTTTTTTCTAGAGACAAAGGTCAAATACTTTTTGATCAGCCTACGTACATGACCGGAGACCGTTTTCCATTGATTGTTGGACTAAGGCTCCGCGACCTCGGCGCTCAGCCTTCGTTTGAATTATTATTGTTCAAATATGTTTATCTGGTATTCATTTAAACATTATCTTTTTCCAAGCCTAAAACAATAATTGACGTTTCTTTTTTAAGTGTATGCACATGCATAACTATTTGCGACAAAACGCCATTGCGACTTCGTGAGTTTCAGTGCAATAATTACATATAAGTTATAATACTGACATCACTATGGGAACACATATCACAAAACCTAATGGTCACTGAAACGTATGTGGGACGCAGTGACAGTCTCTTGCGCCTTTCCATATCGTTTTCCAGGGGGACGACAATGCAATCACAACTTCTACTCTCACTGGTTTCCTTGTCGGCAGTTCTAAAAAAAAACTTCGATAAAAAACAATACAGGGAATGTACCGGTCATCAGGAGTTATTGACACGAGATTTAAGAGCAGATTTAAAAGTATTGATAATCTCGATATATCGATAACAACTTGACAGCATACCGTTGACGTCAGCCAATAGAATATCGACAGAGCCTCTGCAGATGGCCGACTCTGTACCTCTACTCGCGAAGTCATGTGGCCATTTTTTTACGAAAAATAAATATAAAGCTACAAAATTTGCACATGAATAACTTGAGATTGGCAAGAACACGCTATGCAAAAGTTGCCTCTCCATCTTCCACGCAATGGCAATGATAAGCCACTGAATATTAATTGCTTATTGTTTAAAAACGCCAATGACGCAAACATCTCCATTGGTCTTGCAAAAATGCTGCAGCATTCGTTCTAATAAATCTCGAAACGATATAAAACATGACGGTGAAATTCAAGCCACAGGGGTTCGATATGTGAATTTCACCGGGTTCCACCATCAAACAAATAGGTCATCACAGTAAAAATATTTTGAGTAATTCATAACACTAGACACACCCCTTTAAGAAATTCGTTACCTACAACAAACACTGTTTGGGCTATTTAATCACATAGCTATTCACAAAATCAAAAGATTCATCACATATTTTGATTACCATTCATGTAATCATCTACCCCGCCCTGGCCGGCCGGCGGGCAGTCCGCCGTTTCAGCAGACCCGCCGTACACCGAAGCACTGCGGTACAGCCTACCCTCGCCTCCCGCTTCCACTCCCACTTCCGCCGTCCAGACGAGACGGTGCGGTACCAGGAGACACTTTCCCGGAGCTCAGCGGAGACCTTTTCGGTGACGGCATGCGTCACACTCTAAATAGAAGTGAATCAATGTAGATATAGACTCAGAGTAAAAGATGGGAAGTTACTTCAATGTCGGATGTCTCATCTGGTCTACCCCAAGGAGGGGGGGAGGGGGAGGGGGATGTCTCATCAATGTCGGATGTCTCATCTGCTCTACCCCAAGGAGGGGGGAGGGGGGGGGGAGGGGGGAAGAAGTGAAGGTCTAGAAAGGTTCCGTTGTACAAAGCATTACCGAAATTTTATATTCAGTATTTACAGGGCTTATCTCAGCTATCTCTTGCCGAAGAGAATATTAATTTGCATACCGTTGACAAACAGTTTAAGCTGGGAAGCCCTCTTAACATTGCAAACCTAGGAAACATGCTTAAAGCGAAGTATTTGTTCATCATGCAGATAAATGGTTTGAGCTGGAGTTCACGAAAAGAAAGCATCGCCAGTGGGGGGGGGG
>JARFNZ010127514.1:0-11585 GCA_031763405.1 Balanus nubilus
ATGTAGGTTTTGTATAGTTGGTCGAGAATGAGCCGTGGCAAATATTGTGTTATGGGATATAATGGACTGAGCGACTTATTAACTTTTTTACATATTTCATTAACATGATGATGAAAGCGGAGATCTTTGGAGAATGTTACCCCAAGATGTTTGTGGGAGTCGTGCAACGGCACCGCTTCTCCTCCGAACGATAATGTGGGAGTTTTGTGTTATTGTTTGTGAGAGAAAGTTTGCTGAATTGTTTTGGCGGTGTTTATACTTACTTGATTTAATACTTACTTGATTTAGTCAAGCACTTAGATGAACAATATTGTCTCATGCAGCGATCTAATGTGTCCATGATCATATTGTATTTGGTTTAGTGGTGTTTTTCCAACTGCATTAACAATCCGAAAGAATGCCAAATGCGTACCTGTTTTGGTTCCAAACCAATGGTGAGAGTCCATTTGCAAACCTTCAGAAAAAATCACTTTGTGTGGCATTATTGTTTGGTCCATTTGGTATGTTAGTAATAATTAGGCTTTAGGTCAGCTGGGTGTCATTTCTTAACCTTTAACAGAACACCTGTCTGGTACTCCCATAGAGCCCAGCATGAATAGCTCCAGGGCATTGAACAGTGCCTGTTGCATGTCATCACCATCCATGACCAATGACCATGCCATAATTACGTTTTAGGTTAGATAACTTGGTGTTATTTTGTGAGGGCGGCGACAACACTAAGATGAACAACAATTGTTTCATGCAGTGATCTCATGTGTCTATGCTCAGATTTTCTTCAATTTAGTAGATTTTTCCGAACTCCATTAACAATCCGAATGAATGTCAAAGACGTACCTGATTTAGCCCCAAATCAGTGATGAGCGTGCTATTGCAAACCTTCATGTTGTTTTATAATCTGTGGCATCATTGTTCGGACAAGTTGGTGCGTTTCACCCATCTGTAGGTGGTTAAGCGTGGTGTGCGTAGCCAGCTTGGATTCTGGCTGGTAATGTGATCAGGTAGACGTTCCCTTCTGCCATTGCCGCTGCCCCCTCGGCGGGTAATTTGAATGCTGGTTGCTCCATGTTTGAGTTGTGAACTCCGGAAGAGTGTGCCCAGTATGTCATGTTTTAACGTGGCTGTTTGAGTATAGCGTTCGAGTAAAACAAAACTAAGTCAAGGAGAACGATGGCTAAAGCAGGCAAAGCTCTGGCCCCATTCATTCTCAGGACAATGTCGGGTTCCTCAGCTAGTATGCAATACGCCAGGTATGAACGTTTGCTTATGTCTCATAGCACAGTCAGCTATCTCCTAATCAACACTGCAAGCTAAAACAAATATTGTAACCACCATGTGTCGAAACTGGGTTGGGCAGCTGAACTGAGCCTAACTAGACACCAGGGAGCTGTAGCCGGAGGCCACAGCTGCCGACCAGCGGCGGTACGGCCGTCACCGCCGCTCCAGGGATGCCTCTGGGATGCCTCTGTGAGTCGGACCTGGTCACTGTGAGTCGGGCTTCCTCTGTGAGTCGGACCTAGCCACTGTGAGTCGGGCTTCCTCTGTGAGTCGGACCTGGTCACTGTGAGTCGGGCTGCCTCTGTGAGTCGGACCTGATCAATGTGAGTCGGACCTGGTCACTGTGAATCGGGCTGCCTCTGTGAGTCGGACCAGGCCACTCGGTCTGCCTGAACTCGACCACGGGCAAGGACAAGGCCGGAGTGACGTCAGTTCGAGGCTGAGTGACCTCAGTTCAGGGACCGGGTGACGTTTCACCAGGAAGTGAGTGACGTCATTTAGTGACCTCATGACGTCACATTAGGGTCCGGGTGAGTGTTCCCGGTGACAAACGGCGACCGAACACGATAGGTGACGGATGGACCTGACTGTGCTGACCGATCGCTCGAGCAGAGTGTGGTTAGACGCAGTGGTCGCTGGACTAATGTCATCGAGCCACGAGCAGCTGACGCAGTCAGGGGCAACTGACTGCTGACATACGGCACTCGTGCCGCTGACACACGGCACTGGTGCCGCTGACACACGGCACTGGTGCCGCTGACACACGGCATTGGTGACGCTGGAGTATGTCACCGATGCGGTTAGCAACACTTATGACGTCAGCATGCGTCACCGATGACGCCGCAGCACAGTCGTGGAGGTCGTCTTCAGCTAGCTATGTGAGTGATATTTCAAGTCTGTGCTCAAGTCTTCACAAAATGATCCGGACTCAATAGCTCTGTCTTTGTCGCCTTCGCTCCAGGTTCCGGGCTGGGACTTCAGAGAGCAGTCTGTCATGTCGTCACGGACCTATGATTGACTGAAATGTTAATTCTACCTTCCACCGGTAGGGCTACCCTCAGCTCCCTTGAGCCGGACAGCAGGTCTCAGCCCAATGCAGGGAGGGGCCGGACCAGGGAGGAGAGACAATGCTGGAGGTTTGCCCGCCGCAGCCAACCTCAGCCCACCATAGCCAACCTCAGCCCACCACAGCCCATCGCAGCCAACCACAGCCCACCGCAGCCCACTGCAGCCCACCGCAGCCCATGGCAACCCACCACAGCCCGCCGCAGCCCACCGCAGCCAACCTCAGCCCACCACAGCCCACCGCAGCCCACCACAGCCCACTGCAGCCCACCGCAGCCAACTATAGCCCACCGCATCCCTCGGCTGGGGCAGGTCCAGGACAGGTTCAGGACAGGAGGAGGGACTCGCCGGCTGCAGCCGACAGGCCCACACAATGCACCGGTCGCTAATTGAACATGTCATGTGTGAATGACGGCGCGGAAATGGCTTGTTGTGATGCACGCGGCCGGGCCGGACGGCGGTGGCACGCCAGCGGCGCCTGTAGCCACCTCCGGCTACTGCAGAAACACACAGAGCCAGACAGACACACACACAGACAGACAGACAGACAGACAGAGAGGCGCAGGGCAGTGACAGGAAATGGCCGGCACCGCAGGAAATGGCCCGGCCAGCGCAGTGGTCAGCCGGGCGGACCTGAGTGAGTGTAGTGTAAGGACAGAGGGAGAAGGACCCGGGGAAGTCGCACGGGGGACGATATACAACGCTTAGGTCATGGGTTGTCCTGGTTTGATGGGAAGCGATTGCCTTGGAATGCTGTTCTAAATAAGTTCGGGAGAAAATGTGTTTACGTTTCGCGCGCACGGCGGCAAAAATATGTCAAGGCGCTATTCATAAGTTTGACTGATCGTTCCCGTCGTGAAAAATGACCAAAGGCCTCTCCTGGTCCCTCAGCCAGCCTCTGCCAGGTCCCTCAGTCAGCCTCTGCCCAACCTCTGCCCAGCCTCTGACGGTCCCTCTGCCCAGCCTCTGTCGGTCCCTCTACCCAGCTTCTGCCCAGGCTCTGCCGGTCCCTCTGCCCAGCCTCTGCCCAGCCTCTGCCCAGCCTCTGCCCAGCCTCTGCCCAGCCTCTGCCCAGCCTCTGCCCAGTCTCTGCCCAGCCTCTGCCGGTCCCTCTACCCAGTCTCTGCCCGGTCCCTCTACCCAGCCTCTGCCCAGCCTCTGCCCAACCTCTGCCCAGCCTCTGCCGGTCCCTCTACCCAAACTCTGCCCGGTCCCCAAGTCAGCCTCTACCCAGCCTCTGCCCGGTCCCCAAGTCAGCCTCTACCCAGCCTCTGCCCGGTCCCCAAGTCAGCCTCTACCCAGCCTCTTCCCGGGCCCAAGTCAACCTCGGCCCAGCCTCTGCCCGGTCCCCAAGTCAGCCTCTACCCAGCCTCTGTCCGGTCCCTCTGTCAGCCTCTGCCCGGCTGTTCCAGCGCCGTCTTCTGAGTGTGACGTGACGTGACGGATAATCTCACGCGCTGTACCGGCTCTGATCTACCCCGCTAGCTATAATAGAGTTACCTGCTGTGTGCTTTGGAGCTTAACACCACCGCGCCGCTAGCATGCTTTCAAGCTTTCACTGTTCAGCATACTGATGAGTTTGTATTGCCTCGGAATGTGGATCTAGCCCGAAGGCCACAATCCAATATCAGGAATTGTCATACTGGACATAGTTGTTCGGCCAGTGTAACATGTACAAATACATGGCGTTGATAAGCTCCATTATAACCCGCGGCGAAATTAGATAATTTTATTACATAAAAGTGAAATCCTGTAATTGCTTGCTTCTTTGCTACTTCGCTTGCTATTTTATAGTCGAAAACATGCTTGATAAGGATTTAATTTTGCCCAAAAAGACGATTACTTACTGAAAGCTTAATGTTGTTTCTATTGTCTTCATTTTTAAATAGGTCCGCATCAAGATTTAGCAATTATAATCCAAATAACGGTATAACGAAATGCATGACTCATGAATTACGTGCCAGTCTGCGGCAACGTTAGCTCGAGACTTGAACTATAGCTTAAAGGTAGGTGTCTACTCACATCGGCCATTTGGAGTTATGGTCACAGAATTTGCAGAGCAGATTTTTCTGAATGAACCTATACTTACATTTCTCCAGTATAATTTTATTTGCGGAAAAAAATCAAATTACCCCAGCACAGGTGCGGATCACCAAAGTTATCGGGCTTACCCCATTGCCCCAACCTGCTTCAACCACTAGAATTTGATACAAACTTGCCAGTGTATCGATAGCGTCGACCAATCGCATTTCGACAAAAAACAGCTCGTGTGCGCTGGTAGCAGCATTCAAACAGAGCCCCCACGGCAGTTCTGCTTCGACTGTTTGTTTACAATTTGTATTCTTTTGTGTTCACGATCATTTGGCAGTGCGCTTTTCTATTCAAATATCATGATAGACTAGGTCGTTTGAAGCTAAGGTCATTTACAAGTTATTCCCTTCCGCAATAACAAGGCTATAAAAACAACAGCGAAGGCAATGACAACAACGAAATGCTTAAATTGCTGTTTGTCTCACGTGCGCCCTATTACATTACTTCCTCCTTCGTTTGTTTGCCTTCACCATAGTGGTAACCGCTTTCATCGATATCCTTACAGAAATATGCCGAAACAATTTGAGCACAAATTAAATAAACAGAAGCCTATAAATGAATCTTATCACATTCAAACGAGATAACAATTGCTACGTATCGTAGGAAAAATGTTTTGGGCAATACAAAACAGTAGACACACTTGCTTTAAAGGGAGTGTGTCTAATGTATTGAAATCCCAAACATATTTTCATTATAATGAGTTATTTGCTTCATGGTGAGACACGATAAAATCCACATCCGGAGCCATGTGCCTTCGACTTCACTGATAAGTGTTTTATCGTTTCGATATTTATTAGAAGGAATACTCCAGCACGGAGGTCCTGTATATGTTTGGTAAATATGTTTGGGATAAAACAAAAATTTCAGTGTTTCAGCTTGTTAGCGTAATTGATACAGTTAAGACAATGAACATTAAATATGTAATAGCTTATAACCGGCGAAACGTGGAATATATGGAGACGAGTTTAAAAAGTATGTTTTTGCCACTATGAAAATTATCGTGTGAAAGTTTCGAAATTGTATACTGATCATTCCCAAAAAGGAATATACGAGTAGGGGATGATGAAGTCGTCTGTCTGCAGAGTTCGGAATGGTTGGCACTAACGGTATGTTGTATCGCTGCTTCACTGTTATAAGAACCTCTATGTAGTGATGGAAGCCGCCTGCAGGAAGCCCGATAACTTTGATGATCCCGTCCAATGTTGGCTGAATTGGAATGTCACAACAACTAGAGTTATTCTGAAGAAATGCAGGTTTGACTTAATTCGGAAAAAAATTCGGTCTGCAGTCCCATGTAAAAAAAAACTTCACATGTCCGACGTCGGTAGATACACGATCTTTAAATCCCATAAGTATCCCGCGACTTACTGGGGAAATTTCCCCCTTCCTCTCCCGTTATATTGCAATTTCTCCCAAATCAATGCGAATATTGTCGTTAAATTTAAAGTATCCTCTTTGACATCAATCTCACACATTTTGCAAAGAGAAAATATTGAGCTGATGATAGATCGATAGAAAATTACGTCAGAGTTACGCGATGCTCGACGGTTTTCGGTCAAAGTAAGTGTTTGCGGAAAACGCTGCCAAACATAGTTTTTGTTAGATACGCTTAACTATTTCACATCCAATGTCTGCAAATTACTATGCTATCACACTCCTATCTTAGGTTTGGAAATTTTATCATTTTACAATTTGGAAAAATGCAGCCAAATTAAAAAAAAATCACAATTTTCAAAAACGGAAAAAATATGTTGAAGAATTGATGAATATGAGTACCAAGTTGAACGTCGATATCGTCAAAATGACTGAGTAATTACCTTTAAAAACGCCACAAGTTGGTCATTCCTTATGATATTACTGTGAATTCCACTGCACTTCGTTTTTATTCCACCACGATTTGTATGACACCCGAATATTTTGCGTTATTAACTAAAAACAGACCCGGAAAATAGTTTACAGCACTCAATTACCCAAAACAGTAGTTTGACCCTTTTAACCTCATGACCTCAAATGACCTTGACTTGACCCATTGGCCATCAAATGCTTAGAATGGTACTTAAATTCAGCAGAGACACGTTGCATGCTGATTTATTGGCTGTTTATGCGTTTACTATTGTTATTTCGCGCGACAATATCCCCGCCGAAAACGGTAAAAAAGGACTTTGACCTGACCTGTGGCGTCATTGGTTAACCCGAGGTCAACATTTTAGTCCGTATTTTGCTTTACTTTACTTTACCGAGGTATTTTACTCCGCTGAATGTTAAAGGGCTTTCGAACGCCATTTGATTTTTTGTTTTAATCGGCCGAGTAGTTTCGAAGATCAGAGGGGCGTCGGGGTACAGTGAGCTGCGATATGGAAGTGCGCCAGTAAGGTGCTGGATATTAATAAAATTGAATGCCGATCCAACTGGAGCCGACGGAGGACACCAGGACGAACAGAGTTTTCTACTGTAAGTTTCCATCCTGCGGGAACGACGCCTATTGTGATTGTTAGCATTAACCGAGCTCACATTCAAGAAGATCATAGACCGAGTGCATCGACCACTTGAGACACAATTGAGGGCGGCTGGGATGTTTGCCCGAAGACGTGCTGTTATTGTGTGCAGTGATGGAGACGTTGAGTCGACTTGCGGTAAATCGCGCTTAGAAACTCGACAGCCAAGGCAGTGTGAGCTTCCAGGATTAATTCAAGCGCAGTCAGATGTGTATTGAAAGTCAGTAGTATGGTAAAAATAAAAATGCATATTCTGTGTTTTAATCTATTTGTAGTGTGTACGAACGAAGAAAAAGGTTTTGTGAAGAGACCTATATTTTGCTTAGGTCTGTTGACTACACCAGATATCAGTTGCTCAAGACGTTCCATTTTAACCCCCGAGTAACTGATCGTGCAACTTGCAAAACGTCCATGAAGCAGTAGGTCAGAAGTTTATAAACTAAGAAGTTGTTACGAGCACTAGCCTGGTCTGGAAGTGTCGCACGGTCAGGACAGATGACAGCGTTCGACATGTTACAAGCTCAGTTTCCAAGTCGTCCCGGGGGCTGTGCTCCGGTATACTCCGGTATACCACAGACGCCAGAGGACCTGAAGTATGTCATCGTGCCCCAGACCAGCCGGTTTACAATAGAGATGTTCATGTAAGACAGGGCCACCATTCACCTCCACTAGGTAGGTAAGGCTGCCTATAGCAAGGGTGTGGTTTTATCAAAATGATTGTGGGTGCCCAAACTGAAAGGTTTCATTATACCCAAGTAATTCTGCTCTATATCTGTCAAAAACATTGCTATTTGCTTACGCTTGCTTCTGGCTATCCATTGAAGAAAAAAATCAATGTTGTTACCAACAAAAATCTGGCACATTGTTATTTTGTTTGAGCACAGAGGTGATCATATCCCCGATGCATTAATATATTTATAATAACTTAGCATATTTTAAAAAAAGCATTGTAGTACAAAGTAATTCAGACCATTGTTCTAACAATACTGTCGTAACACCAACACCATCCTTAATTATCTAAAAGCACAACCGTGTTGTCGGTTTATGCATTCTGAACACTTCCTTGATTGTGGGTGCCGAATGACTATTGTGGGACTGGGTGCCCATTTCAGGTTTGTGGGTGCCATGGTACCCACAAAGAGATAGGAAACCACACCCCTAGCCTATAGTGAAGCATCGCGGTGGAGCTAACCTAGAGCATTTCTTCTAATGAACTACAGATACTTCATATAACATATTACGATAAATCAGGTATTTTCTGTTTTGCCATTTTGTTCTGCATCGATTGGTACTTAAATAACCACCGTATGGTCTCAAATGTACGAACGGTGAAAGACAATTTGATGATCCTCCATTCAATGACGCTTGGTAATTTTCCACGTATATTTATACGTGTTTCTAAAACTACTTACAGCATGTCATACATGAATTCCAAGGGTTCATGTGTACCCGCTTGTACCGTGTAGTGTAGTATGTTAGAGACTGAATGAGCCTTTGAGCTGTTGTCACATATTATAGCCCTCAGTTTAGGTATTTTTCAACCGAAACTGTAACCGATCACCGGCCTGACCCCACGTCCCCTTCCCACAGGTTCGCGCGGCTGTTCGATCAAACTCGCGGCGAGTCTGACCTGTTGCGCGCCCTCCGCACGCGGATGGTCGTCGACGGCTGCCACCTGTCGGTGCTGCGGCGAATTATGAGTGTGTTCCCGCTGGACGAGGTGGCGCCAGTGGAGGACGTGCTGCTGCAGGCGCTGCGGGAGACGGTGGCGCCGCTGCGGAGCCGCCAAGAGACGGCAGACCTGCGCCACCTGGCGGCGGTGCTGGCTCAGCTGAGGCGGTATATTGACGACGATGGGGAGGGTCTGACGGCGGACCAGGTGGTCACAGAGTTCCGGCAGCTTTGTGATGACGTCGAGGTAAGAGGCTAGTTGTTCAGCATTTGCTTGGGAATGGGGCCTGTAACTCACTGCAATCCTTTGTAGCAGAAGAATGCTTTGAGTAAAAGATTATTTAATAGTGGTTTGGCGCCAGTCATAAACGTTGAGTGTATTGTTAGCTTAGTGTTTCATTATGTGATTTGAGCTGGAGTGTATCAAAATGCCAGGTTTTTCAGCACGGACGTTTGTTTTAGATCAACTTTTTTTCAATTGACAGCATCCACTCGCCTCATGTTTGTTCGCTGTCCGTTCTGTCTCCTGTTCGTCCCGTGGGCTGAGTTTCCGCTGCTCCCCGCCAGGTGGACGCCGGACGCCGGCTGAAGGCCGCACGACTCCTTACGAAACAGTTCACGGTCGACCGCGATCTGTTCCCCGCCCTGGTCCACGCGGACACGGCCGCCGCGCTCCCGAACACGCCTCTGTCGCCCGCGGACACACGGGACGCCGCCGGCCGCGCCAGCCTCCTGCGGCGTCTCGTGTCCGCAGCGGACACGGCGGAGCGTCTGAGTGTGCTGGTCCGCCTGCTGCGCCGCTGGCCGGTCTTCCCGACTGAGTTGGCCTCCGACCCGGCCAAGAGTCCGCTCTGCCAGCTGTGTGCGCGCGCGCTGGAGCTGGATTCTGGTGAAGTGGGGCGCGGTTTGGTGGTGGCGGTCGCGGCGGAGCACGCCGAGACCCCGTCGCTGCCGGCTGCCGCGCATGAGAGGCTTGTGGGGCTTCTGGCCGAGGCTGGCGCGGCAGAGGCTTCTCTAGAGACGGCGCTGCTGTCTAGGGACACGGAGGTCCGGCGGCGGGCGATCCATCGCGCCGAGCAGGCTCTGGCTGACGTACCGCCGCCGCCGTCGCTGGCGACGACAGACACACCCGCAGCGAGGTCGGCCTCCTCCTCAAAAGAAACCAGTCCGGACCGACCGGACCGCGACTGTTCCGGATCCCCTGGCCGCACTCCCTGGCCTCTGTCAGACTCCATCCTAGACTCTCTCCTCTCGGCGGCCGCTCTGCCGCAGCTGGTCGGCACGGCGCTGTACGAACCGGCCGTGTCGCGCCTCCTGGACGGCGGCGGTGACGTCATGTCGGCCGTGACGCAGCTGAGGGGGGCGGGGTGTGACTCGGAGGCGGGGGCGCTCCTGCTCCAGGCCCGCGCCGCCCGCCCGCCGCCGGGACAAAGCACGATCGATGCGGCCAAACAGGCGGCGTCGAAGGTGTTCTCCAAGTGGCTCCATTAGTGGTAGGAAGGAGCCGGGTGTAGCCGTTTAGAGTTGGAGGCATGGGTTGTGACGGTGAATGTTTTGTTGTGGGTGGGATTGTAATGGTAGGGTGATAAGAGAAGCTCATAGTAACAGCTTAATATGATATACTTATGATATGGTTATTCCATTGTTTGCGGTGAGGCTCCAAGCTTCCAGAGTGCTCCCTGCTTTATTTTGGGTGTTGCCTTGTCAGTGGTTGTCTGGTTCGGTGTTGATGCTGATATGGGGAAGGGATGTGCCTTCCATCACTACCACAGCTGAGTTCAGCTCACGCTTATTTTGGACTTGTTCAGCTCTGAAGCTAGAAGCGCTGATCAAATGCGTCTTTTCGTAAGCGAACTGGCTGAATCGCATACAATGCTTCCTGGGAGTTCCTATAGCACGCTGCCTCATTTCTCTGAAATAGCCTGTCCCTTATGAGGGACAAAACACGTTCCTTCAATATTGCTGGAGGTGATTGATTAATGATGGGGCGCCCCTCACCAACGATGATACATGCAACGAAGCACCCGCGGGCGATCTGCTCCCGCGCCAAGAGACTATCTCCAAGTAATTTTGAAAATGTTCACTACAGTGTCTAGACAAACGATGTCCTGGTGCCGATACCGGCCCAAGGTCGATGTATGTTCCTCCGAGTTGGCTGAACGCATATCCACGCACCGCTGCCGGCCGCGCTACAGTCCATGCTGATGCCTTTGTTGCCGATTGATTGCATATCATATTTGCTAGGTTCAGGGATGTTCGTTAGCCTCGGAAGGAAGAGGAAGGGGGCAGGAGTGTTCTGCGCTGGACCGCGGTTGACTCACACTGTGATCAGATAAATATATTTTGGGGTGATACGGTTGACTCCCGTGTTTTTGACACTGTTCGTAACTCATATCGCACATGACATTAAAATACATCACAATCTGGGGGAATGTTGGTCCTTTTGCCTTCACATTTTCCTTGCATTTACTGAGTGTTTCGTATTTTGAAAGCGAGTGGGTATCAAGCGTGACACGAGGGTGGCACAGCGGTGGCATAGCAACACCAAAGTGGTAACATGTTCGCTGTGCCATGGAACCAGGCATCGATTCCCTTCATAGCCCCTGCATAATGCGACCACGATCAGGTCCTCATCTCTGCAATGAAGTGGGCAGTGGCGGCTCG
This sequence comes from Balanus nubilus, assembly GCA_031763405.1. Classification (NCBI taxonomy): domain Eukaryota; kingdom Metazoa; phylum Arthropoda; class Thecostraca; order Balanomorpha; family Balanidae; genus Balanus; species Balanus nubilus. The sequence continues at coordinate 11,262 of JARFNZ010127514.1, forward strand.
TCATATGAGGCAACTGAGGCCGGGCCTCACCCATCATTTTCTTTTCTTTTTAAACGCGTACAAAACGTTTTTGGTAGAGCGAAAAATATGTGCTTGTCATGCATTTTGCATTCACATTACATTACTTAAATATCCTATCACCACAGTTTTCCGGCCGATCCGCCCGCCAGCGACTGATCTGTTTTATATATTAACCGTAGTTTCGAAGACCATGGTGAGCCGCCGACTGAGGCCCGGCCGGCCGGCCCCTCGGCGGAACCCGCCCGCTTATTCCCAGGCACTGAGGCACTAGCGACCGAACGCCGGGCAACCGACGATACCGCG
>JARFNZ010127525.1:0-11582 GCA_031763405.1 Balanus nubilus
TGCGGAAAGGATGTAGGATATGGTATACCAAAAACGGCGGCGCTACGCGCCGCCGTTTTTGAGCTATCTTTGAAAAAACGGAGGGGGGGTGTTCAAAAAACCCCCCCCACCACGGCGCGGGCATTTTAAGTGAAGGCTAGACAAAGGGCCGGTCAAAAAGGTCAAATTTTGAAATTAATAATTTGTAATAAAAAGCACATGATTATGAATTAGTTTTGTTCAAGGAATCAAATGCAAGATTTGTTTTTACGTACCTAAGTGGTTTAGAAAAGCCAAACACGTCCTTGAAAAAATGACGTCATCAGATTGTACATGCATTGGAGCCATTTCGGGTCAAAAATAAAGATATTGATATGAAATTTGGTATAGAAATTGCTCATATGTATTTATAATACAAATATTCCGGTTTTTGAACAACTTCAAATTCTTTGATTTGGTGGTCATTTAAAAAATAAAGTTTTTTTAAATTTTGGGATAAAAAAAATTGACATAGCCATTTTGAAGAGAATCTCATTTGCTTTCTACCAACGGTTTATTTTTTTGAATTTGCTTCAAAACTCGATGTTTTATGAGCGATCAAACATTTGTCGATTTTGGACCGAAAATGGCCTGGCATGACTTCGCTAAAACATGATTTTCTAAAAAATGAAAAATTTATAGGCCGATTTTTACAACTTTCTAGGAAGATGTTAAATTGATACCAGATAAGGTACCCAAAGTTTCACGTCGATATCTACCATTGTTTTGAAGCTATTGCGAAAATCCGGGAGTGGGGTAAAATTTATCCCCAGCGTAACGCGGGTTAATGGGACATTGTCACTTAAAACGCAAAATTTGATAAGTGATTGAGCCAGTTTCCCCTGTTACACCAGCCCAGTCCTTCGAAAAAAAACGCCCTTAAGCGTCTGCAATCATAGCGATCTTTTAAACATCTCATGTACATCTCTGTATATACGATCTCTATGTCTGCAACCTCCATTCACAGGTTGTGTTTACACTTGTTTTAGCAGTGCTACAGCCACAGGTGAATCGAACGTGTCAAACCGCCCGACTCTTTCCTCCTTCGTATACCTATCGTCTTTCGTCGCCTAGTAGACAATACAACGGTCATGCAATTTCAGCGAGCAAACGTTTCCTAAAAGGAGTGAACTAAACGGTAATGGTTACGTCATATCCGCGATTAATTTTTACATGTATTTATGAACTCAGCATGTTCAAACGAAACATGTAAACTATAGGAAGGTGCCTAAATTAGCGAAGTTTTATTTCTAGTGAATTCATTCCAAATGCCTTGTACTTACCTATACCCATTTACCGTTTGTTAAGTTCAGACTTATTTATCGCAAACGTGAAATGAAACATATTGACCGACGACCCCTTAGTGACGACATATCCTCGCCCACAGAGTTCGCGTTTCAGCAAGAAGGACAACCTGAGTGGCTACTTCCTGGCTTCTCGCAGCATGCACTGGATCCCGGTGAGTTCGGATCACATGGCACTCCACCAGGCTTTGGTCCGGCAGTGGCGAGCTGGTCGATACCTGTAGGGAACTGCAGCCGCACTGCTGGCTGCTGCGGTGCACGCTACCGAACCGTTACCTATGTCACGTTCGTGTGCACCTGAAGTCTGCTATTGTGGCGATGAAGGACTGAACGTGATAGACGGCGAGTCATTTTAGGAACGTTTTGCAACTGACACCCGAAATCAGGGGACGGATGGAAAAAACAATCGGCCGTGGTTAGTTTTCAATAAAACATGCACCATTCGCTTTCGATTATTTTAATTACTGAATGAGTCGTTGGCTGTCACCTCATTTCCAGTTTCCTTCTCATGGCTATGCTGTTTCATTTTTTTCTTCAGATTCTTATCTTTTTGGTAGTCCATAGCCTCTTGTTGCATCTAGGAGCGTTTAAAGCAGTCATCTCTGTAATAAATCCTTTCCCACCATACCACGACGAATACGTATGCTGCCGCGACCGGTTGCAAGTCATTGGTGGCAATAGTCTGCACGTATATCGCATTCACATTGAATACCCGGACATGTCATTATATAGCAGGTGAATGCCACTTCATCACAGTCTGTCTCACCAGTAGTCACGTACTGCACCAGTTACTACTCGGTGCACTCGGGCCATTTTCGCTTGTTCCATCGTCTTGGGTGACGACAGAAAACAGACTGTGCCAAACCGTCTCTGACGTCACTCGCCTCGCCCCTTCCCTCTTCATCAGGTGGGAGCCTCGCTTTTCGCCAGCAACATCGGCAGCGGCCATTTTATCGGACTAGCCGGCACGGGCGCCGCCTCGGGCATCGCTGTCGCCGGATTCGAGCTGAACGTGAGTATAACGACCGCTTTCCCGTTGGTCAGCGACGGTCGTTTCGAGAGGCTAGGTGAAATGTCGCCGGTCACCGCCCGGCGTGGTGAAACGGTCGGCTCATGTGTCAAACCAGCTGAATGGATAGTCAGAGAAAGTTAACTGGCCACTCATGGAAGTCTGGTCATCATCATTAACAAGCATTGATCGGGGCGTGATCGCTTAGGATGGTCAGACAGTTGTACCTATGGTGATAGGATAAACGAATCATCCGATCTTCAAATGGTCAACATCGTCACTTCCCACGCCTCGGCAATCTTGAGGAGGGATAGCTGTTGACTCATGAGGCGAACTGCTTCCTTTAGAAGCAATACAAAAGGTGGCGCTATCGTTTGCTGCATTTATTGTTTGCAACGTTAAGCGTCATCGTCTTCGTCAGTCGACGACGCTTGAACATTCGGCGTTCGTCGTCATGATCCTGGGCTGGGTGTTCATACCTGACTCTCCGCACCCTGTCCACAGGCCGTGTTCATTCTCATGTTCCTGGGCTGGGTGTTTGTGCCCGTGTATACGGCGGCCGGCGTCTACACCATGCCGGAGTACCTGCGACTCAGGTTCGGCGGTCAGCGCATCAGAGTGTATCTCTCCGTGCTCGCTATTCTGCTGTACATCTTCACTAAAGTCTCGGTAAGTGATGCAGGTGTGCAATACAATCGAAGCTATCTTGGTGACGTCATTAAAGGAGATCCCGTGACAGATCGCTGGCTAAGTAGCATTGCTTAGGTAGACCGGTTTTCAGAGCAATCATTAAAAGCCGTTGGATTCCGATATGCAACCGGCTGCTGTTGCTCCCTTCTAGTTCTCTCCTTTGCGTGCTGACAGTCCAGCGAGTATGGGATCTGCTACGAGGGGGGGGGGGGGAAATGTCTCCTCAACTTCTTTATTTTTACCATTACGCCTATGGGTGTTACAAGAAAAAACCATTTATTTCAGGAGGTCTACGTTCCCCAGCTTTCGGAGCGTGGCGGAACCCTGGCCAGCGGGGCAAACGGTTTCCACCTAGTTATTGTATAATTCAGGCAAAATACCTGATGTTGCGAAATAATATCTTCGCGTTGTTGGTGACTTATTGTGATTTGGAATGCTGATTGAAAATAAACTAGATCTTCTTTAATAACCATACGGAGTGGTAGGTATTCAACAAACCATAATAACCATTTGCACGATGTTTATTTATTTGGTTCGTACCATTTGAAAGGTCCTGTATTCCTGAGGGACCGTCAAGGTTTGGGTCAGTCGTGAAGATTAGAAACAGACAAGCATTGGACAGAAATGGCTCCTCTTAGCACCCCCTCTCTGTTGGTATATGTATAGGTATAGGCCATATGGTATTGACCGGCAGTGCCCGGCACTCGCTGGCACCCTGCCAGCGCGGCGGCACGGTAAGGTCACTCGGCCCCACAGCTGTCAGACCTAGCTATAAATAATGCACTGTGCAGATTTAATGATTCTGGAATGGATCTGTATCATTGTTTTGACTAATTAAATGTCATAATCGTGATTTTACCGCACCAATAAGTAATATAGCCATAATCGTATCGACCAGAGTTGTGCCCATTTCTTCCACATCTAACAAGTGACAGGAGAGAAATGCGAGGCGTCGGGATGGGGTCAGCAGAGGTCAGCGTGTAAGTGCAGGATAAGAAACAAACAAGCATTGAAGTCAATGGCTCCATTGTACAAAAACCTAGCATCTATTACCGGCAGCGTTCGGAGCTCTGCTGGCACCCAGCCAGGGACCTGCCTGGTTAGGTCAAACGGACGGTATCTTTAAATAAGCCTCGTGAAAATGGCTACTGAGTATTCCAATAACTGCTTTAAAACCGGATCGAGAAACATGTCAACATATAAATAATTCCCTCAGTGTTGTCGACCTTAAAAATATAAAGTTAGTAATTAAAAATGATTTTATAGCCAAGATATTTGTAGAGTGAATCTGTAAATTGCAAATTCGGATTTGGTCACCTACTGCCCGGAGTTTGGTGAAAAGAGTTACCTAATGTAGTTTGAATGCAATTATTCCCCTACCTAAAACACATTTTCATAATCACAAACATTTTCCTTTATGAAATTGGCCATCTTGTTAACTTCTCAATAAAACAACTCGATAATTTTGTAGCTAAAAGCTCAGTAACGCATCTCCCCAGTCTATAGCAGAACCGTTTACGTATTTTGCATATACCTAACCATATCATCTTAACCTGGTTAATCCGACCTGTAGGTCACCTTTATCTTGCCGTATCCGTCAGGCGGACCTGTACGCCGGCGCGCTGTTCCTGACCCGCGCCATGAAGTGGGAGGGCGACGTCGGCCTGTACCTGGCCATCATCGTGCTGCTGCTGATCGCCGCCGTCTTCACCATCTTCGGCGGACTGACTGCAGTCATCTGGACTGACGCCGTGCAGACAGTGCTCATGATCGCCGGCTCGCTCGTCCTCTGTATCATGTGTGAGTTACTGGGACTTCCGACAGTTTCCGGATCGTGTGATCGCTCCGAAACGTGTAATCGTGGATGTTAAGGGGCCGATGTTCCGTGACTTTACTCACTAGTTCTGATTCCGTTGTTCGCGACATTCTTTATCGATCTAATACCTATATTATTCCAGCCGCTCAAAGTTTTTAATCGATCCTTTCTTACCGTTCCGACAGCGTTCGTCGAGGTGGGCGGTTACAACGAGCTGATCTCACAGTACTTTGAGAAGATGCCCAGTCCAAGCGTCACCGTCTACGACAGCAATAACAAGTCCTGCAGCGCCCCGCGAGCCGACGCCATGCACATGTTCCGGTGAGATGATGCGGCAGGGGCGCAGGTCCGAATTCCGAAATGGTCTCTTAGAATCAGGTGTGTAGCTTCCTTTTCAGTTGGAGTGGCCTAATACCCCTCCCCTTCCCCTCATGTCTGTGAACTTAACCACAGCCACAGGAACGTTTTCAGCGTCGGTTATCGACATCCATTAAAACCAGTCGCAGGGTAGAATCATGCCTCCTGATTCAAGAAATCAGGTCCACTTTGACCTTAAGCGCCTTAAGTTGTAGTCTGATAGCAACGGAAAAGGTCTCAAACGATTTCCCGTCCGAAAATCTAACGTCACATGAATTTTTACGGTTGTGCAACTTGACCTTCAAGGTCAAAATCAAGTTCAAGTGACGGGGAATGCTCTAGGAACTAAAGATCGCAACGAACGTGGTCTCAAACGATTCACCGTCGCTAAAGCTATTTAGCCTGACATTTTGGGACGGGAAAGCATTTTGAACCACTTTTGTTGCGATCAGACTACAACTTAGGGCGCTAGAGCATTCCCTGTAGATTGTCCTTGATTTTGATACCTTGGTAAAAACAATGTTATAAAAAATATTAAACCCTTAGTGTAGCATTTGGAAGTTTTCCGGCTAATACAAAGTAATTTCTCATCCGTTCCTATTATCACCTATGTACTTACAGTTATACCTATCAGTTCATTTCCCCATTGCAATGCTTTTTAATGACGCTTTTCAAAACACTGAAATATAATGTTCGTGGTTTTCATTATGTGGTCTGGCTTTTGGCAATCAAACCGCTAGGTTCGCTCGATATCCTCTCCGGCACCCTCAAGTATCGAAGGATGTTTACATTTGCCTTAGGGCACCCCCCCCCCCCCCCCGATCCCTCGCTGGCTGAATAGGGCAACCAGGACCTGCAACAGTAGCCCGACCTGAGGAATGAGGCATGTGCGAGTGGCTGCATCTGACTGGTCGGAGGGCGGTTATCTTATCAAAACGTGCAATGCGTATATGATATTAATTTGTGTTTTAGTAGTGTTTTTAGCTTTCATCTTGTACGTCAATGTCTTACCATTTCAACATTTTAGTGCCCACGGGTGCTTATTGTCTCGCCAGCGAGTTCTGTATTTATTGACGTGGATACTATGAAATCCACTTCGTGGAGGATCTGAATACTAAGATTATATCTATCTATCTATCTATCTATCGGTAAATCAATATCTATCGGTAAACAGCGGTCAATGATATAAAACAATCCGAGATAAATGTTTTGTAGGTACTGATGTCCGTAGTCAATCCTGATAGTTGCATGTCCATCCCCCGAACACTGTGGCCGTGGCACAACAACAATTTTTTGGGAGATGGGGTCACTTGACCTGACCTGGTGACCTGACCTGATATTTCCTGGGGTCGAAATTCCCAGAGAAGATGTGAAAAGGGTGTGCGATGAATCGTGCCAAAAGGGCGCGGTACGGGGTCCAATATTGTCAATAAGTTGTGTGGCGTCGCCGTCATTTTCGAGCGAAAAGCTTATTACAGTTTCGGGAAGAAGAGTTAATGCAAAAACGTCCCCAAGCTGCCACGGGTAGCTACTATACTTCATGTTTCTTGAACCGGGGCTCAAACAAGCCCGAAAAGGGAGCAAAATAAAAACAACCGCAGTCGCAGCATAACGTCCCATCGCATTGGTTGGTGTCACTGTCGTCGCCCATGGCATTGTTATCTGTAATCTGTATTAGTGACACTATTAGTGTCTGTTATTGTCTGCATTAGTGATCTGTATTAGTGTCCGTGTTTTCGCAGGGCGGCCGGGGCCGGCGAGTCAGACCTTCCCTGGACCGGGATGACGTTCGGTCTGGCCATTATCGCCATCTGGTACTTTTGTTGTGACCAGGTCAGTTGTAATAGACGCTCGTGACCTACAGTGTTAAGGAAGCTTCACCCTCTGTGCCATAACAGGGGCTAGGGCGACCTTGTAACAAGAGGTGCTTCGTGTAAAAAGATATTCCAGTTGTTTTTTTGTCGAATGTTGCGCAGTCCGAAGTGTGTTATTTTCAAATTGTCCCGTGTGGGCAATGTCAATCCCGGCGTTGGCTGAGGTCTCCAGCCACCTTCCGTTGGCTGGGAGGCGTTTCCCACCACACTCCTCCTGGCTAATTTCCGGTAACACAACAAAACCATAACAAAAACGGCCACTTTTCATGATATTTTTAGAAATTGCAATGAATTTTCGTTTTTCGATTTTTCTTAGAGTATTTGTTACAGAAAAACAATAATCCAACGTCATTTTTTCGCGTTCTTAACAAACAAAAAACTGATCCAAAAACATGTATTACCCCAAATGACCATTAGCGCCGCGCTGAATGTTTCGTACCCGCACGTGCATGCCCGTGATCCTCTGTGTACATGTGTATGTATTTGAACCCACCTTTCCTTATGACTTCCCTTTTGGCGCAACTCGGTCTCGACTGCTCCCCTGCCTGATTCCAGTCCTTCCTATCCATCGCCTTGTGGTGGGCGGCACCCTCACCTGAAAGACGCCTGTGACTGAGAAAAAAAGCTAGACTGCTTGATCAGAAGGGAGAAGGAGACTGTGTAGGTTAGCTATGGGGACGGTGGGTGGGGAGAAAATTGGCCTGCAATCGCGGACCCGCTATATAATTCGCACACAGAATGGCAGTAAATACCGGGCGCAAACAGTACAGTGTACACCTTACCGATCGTGCGGCTCCGAGCCGACTAGCTCGCCGCGCCAGCCGGGGTGCCGCGGCCGGCGGCCACTCCGGGCCGCATCAGCTTACCCGGTCCGGTCACAGGCACACCCAAGCACGCTGGTCCGGTGGAACGGTACTTCACTAATAACTATGCATTCTGCGATCCAAAAACGAACTCACCGCACGCGGCACCGCACGTTAACCGACTTGATCGGAAGGTTCAAGTCGGTTAATCGACTTGATAATCGACTTGATAATTGTATGTATGTCGCTGCCGTCATCTAGCGCGCTAATATTCCGCATCGTCGCTGGCTCCGAATTCCGATATGGTTCTAAAATCAGCAGATTGACTTTTTGTAACCTCGTGGTCTCTGATGACTCTTACTTGAGTCATGCCTATTAGACCGATTCATTTTCCTTTTTTTAAGTTAAGGAGCTCACACAGCTTCTGGTGCCATTGGGTGTATAAACGAGATTTCCAAAGCGGCAGATCTCCATCTTGTAAATCCGGGTGGCGCAGTTGGGTCAAAGTTTCGATAAAAAACTGATTTTGTCGTTGAAGTCTCTATACGTTCAACATGGCTGAATAGGCCACTAGCACCAAAAAGTGAGCGAATTACAAGAGTTTCTTTGATGGTGGATGCAATGCACGCACGTGGTTATATGTTCGTGATTATGTAATATATCATGGAACTAACTAGATGCCTACGATCATACTAGGGCAAAACTAGCCCTCCTTGACAGGCGGTTGACCTTGAAACTGCAAACCAGCAAGTCATGTGTTTTACGTACTTTGGCAATATACAGGTAGTACAATTTGCATTGCACGACGCAATATCACTTCGCACATGCATACACCCACAAAATAGTCTGGCAGGAGCCATATTCCGGTTTGTAGGAGATGCTGCCGCGACTCTTTGCCGCAGGATAACAAATTCGTTTTAATGTGTAATGTGCTTGTTAGCTCGGTACATAGCAGCATTCACGGGCTTCAACTACTAGCCTACATTTTTAACGATACGTTGTCCTCTCGGGCATCAGATGCCCCATGCACTGAGCCACGTTCAGCCTGGATAGCAGGTAAATAGGTATGTGGTGAGATCCTGGCCGCACGCGGTCTGCGAGGTCGTGCTATCGTCGACGCATGCTGTTGAACGCTGGGGACATTGGTTTGCCGCAGCATTTAAAGGGTTGTGGCATTTCCGTGATTTCCAGTCAATCACCGCTTGTGGATGTCTGCTAAATACCAATAAAACGTATAAAACGTTGCATTCTCCTCGCACAGATTGAAGACCGTCCATCAAGTGTTTTCAGGCAGGCGGCTACTGCGCTGTCCACCCCATTGCGATCTCAAAGAGTTTCGATAGATCAAATGTCGTTCGCTGGGACGATATTGGGTGCCCTCAGCCACTGAATCACCTACTTGGTATTCCAACCATGAGTTAGTGATTGAGACGAGCGATTTTTGCTTTTGAAGTAGGTATTTTATCTAGTTGTGGATGCCGTGCTTTGCAGTGCAGATGTGGTGCCCCTAAATCCAAATCATCCAAAACAAGATCTCTCGCATTTTATGAGCTCTTGCTCCCCTTCGCCCTGGTTTACGACAATTCACACTATATAGATGGAAGCAAGTGCTCAGCCCCGAACAGCACCAGTACCAGCTCAGCAAGCTCACTGCATAGTCATGCCGGTCTGTAGCTCCTGCATCGATGATATCATTCAGGAGGAAATGCAGGCCCTCAAACAGTCATGAACTACCACTGAACTGCAACAACCTCATGCCGTCCCCGACCAGCAGGATGAGTGACTGCTGCAGATGAGGGTCGAGGGACGAGATCCTTGACTTCCCGTATGATATCCTCGATGCAGGGGCCGCAGACCTGTATGAATACGGTGAGATGACCGAGCTGGTGATGGTGCTACTCGGCACTGAGGACTTGCTTCCATCTAGTGTGGATTGACGTGAGACGGGAGGAAGGGGACGATGGCACAGAGCGAGAGCTCTTATAATGTTTGTTTGACACGAGTGGCTGTAAAACGAGGGAATAGTGCGGTGTAGTACAATAGGAACAATAGGGAATGTGGCAAAGGCTTACCGATTCGTTAAGTGCTTTTGCTAATTGTAGATGATACATTGGATGCGTGCACCCAGTATCGTCCCACCGGACAACATGCTCCCTATCCAGCCCATTCGGAACTAGGCTGGGATGGACAGCGTAGTAGGTGCCGTCCGTCTAAAAACATTTTGTGGACGGCCTTCCTTAATAGCGTCTGTGCGAGGAGACCATAAAGTTTGCAATTCTAAGTGAAAACTGAATATGTACCAGACATTCATGGCGGTGATTTCACTCAAAATCACGGAAGTGTCGCAAGGCTTTCAAATGCGGCGTCAAAACAATGTCCTCAGCGATCAACAGCATCGCCAATGACACGACACTTGCAGACCTCGTATGGCCAGGATCACACCACAGTTTGCTACTAGCCAGGCTGAATGTGGCCCAGTGCAGGACACCTGATATTCGGGAGGACAACGTATCGTTAAAAATGTAGGCTAGGGATCTTGTTCCAAGGCTAAAGTACGTGATTGATAATATGTAGCGAGCTATCAAGCTCATCACGGAATAGAATGAGGGTGTTATCTGCGACAAAGGGTTGCGTCAGCATCTCCTCTAAGATGTGGATTATCACAGGCGCACGTGGTTCCCTGTCATAAGAAACGCTTGATAAGCAGTTGGTGTCCGTGATCACCGGAATATAGCGCCAACCCGATTATTTTGTGGATGTATGCATGTGTAAAGTGATATTGAGTCGTGCGATGCAAATTGCACTACCTGTATATTGCCAATGTACGCAATACACATGACTTGCTGGCTTGCAGTTTCAAGGTCAACCGCCCATCAAGGAGGGCTAGTTTTGCCCTAATATGATCGTAGGCATCTATTTCTATAATATACTACATAACCACGAACATATAACCACGTGCGTGCGTTGCATCCACCATCAAAGGCTTTCTTGTAATTCGCTCACTTTTTGGTGCCGGTGGCCTGTTCAGCCGTGTTGAACGTATGGAGACTTCAATGCCGAAAGCAGTTTTTATCGAAACTTTGACCCAAATGTGCCACCCGGATTCACAAGATGGAGATCTGCCGCTTTGGGAATCTCGTTTATACACCCAATGGCACAAGAATCTGTGTGATCTCCTTAACTTTTCCGAGAAAAAAAAGCAAAATGAATCGGTCTAAGTCCCATGATCAGACGGTTTATAGGAGACTTCATGTTCTAGAAGATTGAGACAGACATGATATTGCAATTGGCCTTTTAGAAAGGACTGGCTCTTATGCTTAGCACAAACGTTAGGCCGTATGGTTAGGCCGTATGTGTATATGCTCACTGGGTGTCGTGTATCATCCTGTCCCTGTGTTCCCCGACAGCGGTGTATGTGTATATGCTGACAGAGTGCTGTGTCTGACTGATGCTGTCCCTGTTTGCAGCGGTGTATGTGTATATGCTGACCGAGTGTTGTGTCTGACTGATGCTGTCCCTGTTTGCAGCGGTGTATGTGTATATCATATCATATCATATATTGGCCGGGAATACAGTGAAGGTCACAAGACCTGAAGACCCCGGTCTCAGCGAACTCCTGACAGGTTTCACAGTACGTCACTCGGTATCTGGCATGACGTAATGGAGATCAGCCCAGTGCTTGTCGAGGCGCGACTTGAATATCCAGACTGA
>JARFNZ010127536.1:0-19987 GCA_031763405.1 Balanus nubilus
AACATTTTCCAGATACCGAACGTACCCTAGATCGGCGGCGGCCGGGCGGCCAGCGCAATGGCTGGCTGAACCGACCGCCGCCGCCGGCCACAGGGCCAGGGCCTGGGCCCGCCGACCGGGCCGCATGGTTTATATTACCTTACATAGGGAAAACCGCCCGACTGCCAGACTACCGTCAGCCTTTGCGCCGATTCGCATTGCGCATGCGCACTGGGTCCTGGCACCTAGGTCCAACTGTTTTATGCTAATAGACGTCGTTCTGGTGACATCGCTTATAATCAGACATTCTTTTATTCGCCGCTAAATTGAGTTGCTATACAAGTCGATAGATGTTTCTGGCTGGAAAATCAGCCGGCGTCCCGCGTCGGCCATTCGGTCACACTCGCCCGTTCTAAGACGCGGAAAAAAACATTCGAAAACTAGCAACAAGGACATTTTTAAAGTTATTCTTACTCGGCAGTGTCATCTGTATCTGCTACAATGTTCGGGTTCCGAGGCCATTTTGCACTGACCAAAATCGATCGAGCGCCACTTAAACCGTTTTAAAAAGCCCTGATTGTGTTTTCAATGCGTGGCAAGAAGTTTCCGATTCACTTTATAATACGCGCTACATAAATACCAGTAAGACCAGTAAGACGTACATAAATACCAGCATTCTGGGCGTAGCATGCTTCTTGATAAAATTACTTGAAAATGCTGGATGACTATATCGAAAGCATTGTGGGCGCGAGATGGGACCACACGGCATCTACGGCCTTGGGGCCACTCAGCAAAGAAGACCGCTTGCCAATCGGACGTTCGTTTTCAGAGATATAAGACTCAAAAGCGTCGCTATGGGTCGGGTCAGGACGCTCATACTCAGATTTTTCCCATATACCACGAAGAACTCGCTTCGCGCTTCTCGCTCGCTCGTAAATCGTAATCAAAACTCTAGACCAGTAGTAGTACTTTATTAGAAGCCGTCCACATCACCTGTGGCTATTATGGCCTCCTTGTCAGAAAAAAATGGGACAATAGTATGCATTGCACGATAAGAAAACATTTACACTCAAACGCAGTCACAGACATTCTCAGGCCAGCTAGCACACGACTTAAAAGAAACATGGCTAAACAGATTAAAACTAAAGCAACACTAAGCCACTAAAAAAAATATGTAAAGCGCACGAGCTACATTCCTCAGAGATCACGCAGGTAAGTTCTAGTGTAAGTGTAAGGTAGTGTAAGGTAAGACCAGTGGTTCTAGAGTAGGTGTGGTTGTCCCCATTTGTTTGATAACCCAAGTTACCCGGTTTCCCCTGTACATTGTGCAGGCTGCAGTTTCGCCTGCAAGCTAGTTATGCGGAATAACATAACTTCAGGCGTGTTTTTATTACTTCTGCCATCTAGGGACAGATAGATGAACAGTCATGCGCGACGCTGCATTCTTCAAGCTATGCGGTACAGCGTATCTTAACCCTCGCCGATGTGGGACAAAACTGCTGTGTACCCGTTTAGGGAGGGGGGGGGGGGTGATGCAACCCCCCTTGCCGATTCGCCCCTAATTGAGCTAAGCTTCTAAGCTATTCGCCCCTAAGCTTCGCGGTAAAGACGAGCGTGTTGCTTGTGACGAGGGAAAGGCGATGGTATCAAATTTCTAGGTCCTGGGTCATTTTATGCCCTCTAAGTCAGGTCAATGACCCGAAATCATCGAATTCCACTTCTGCCGATAGAATGACTTCTAATAAAGTTAGAGCCTCGCTCTCAAGACCAAGACCTTTCTTTTGGTCGGTAGAATGCCTTTTGTTATATTCCAGGTATCAGTTGAGCTTTATTCCTAGTCAAAAGGGAAAGGTCGACTTAGGTCATCTGGGGTCAGTAACCTCGTTTGACCTGTAATATGCCATGACCTCATTTGAACCCGTATTTGTTCAAAATGAATGTGAATTTCATAATCAGCTTATAAAAACACCATAGAAAGCTCTGCAAATAAAAAAGGTCACCCTGGGTCATCAGAGGTTAGTGACCTCGCTTGACCTTTGGGGGTCGTGACCTCATCGGGAACCATGGAGGCCACATGTTAACACCTGTTTGTATACTCCTGAACATCAAAAATCAGGAAGCACGCGAGTTATAAGAATCGATATGCCGCAGAACGCCATTTGCGCTTGACATGGCCTTGAGAAAAAGGTTACAGGTCACTAGTAATCGAGGTCACGGTTTCGTAATTTTCAAGGCAGATGTAATTTTTTAGTACACGGGTACCGAAAATTTCGTCACGATCTGCCGTTTTTGTCCGACTTATTCCCGAAAAACCGATGGGGTGGCAGCCCCCCCCCCCCCCTACACTGCAGGCGAGGGTTAAATATGTACTTCAATCACATCACTTATACTTGCAGATACGGCTTGTAGTTACAAACATTCCTGACTGCAGAGGCAATCTATGGTAGCAGACACTTTTTACCTATATAGGTACATAGTATCGGTGTATGAAACATCTGCGTTTAATCATGCCACCGATTGCTTGCGCTTGTTCCCAGACCCACACGAACAATAACAGTTTTATATTACGACGTTGCGTGTCGTTTTTTTGTTACGAGCTCATTCGATTGGTCCCGATTGGAACCCGTGCGGTCCCTGTGGTTCCGTGCAGTCCGTGTAGTTCCGTGCAGTCCTCATGTATGTATGTATGTATGTATGTATTTATGTATGTACATATGTATGTATTTATAAAAGTCTCCACACTGTGGCTCCTCCGATTTTCGAGTAATTACAGGTAAACACTCCTTTCACAACATCGGGTTATCTGACGAGTCGGACATAATATGCTAGTAAGAGTTACACTATATTAATTATCTAACACTAGACATTTCTGTACATTTGAGCAAGAGCTCAACTGAAGCAGCGGCTCTTACATCTGGCGGTAGCGATTCCATGTGCCAATTGCTCGGCACACAAGATCGGCGGGCGATCTTTGGTGTGCCGATCTCATACACTCCCTTCATGCCCTGCAGTCCTGTATGGTCTCAGCACCTGAGAGCGACTGACTGGCCAAGCCCCTATTCCCACCTGTCCCCGGTCTGTGCATTCCCGGCTGTCTAGACCGCTCGTGAGCGGCTCACCGTGCCAGGCCTGAGGCCGGCGCTGCCTCCCGCCTGGCCGGTGACAGCGACACTCGTCACTGACAGCACCCAGGGCTCAGGGCCCACTACCACACGGGAGTTAGTGTCTCGGTGCGACTTGCGACGCCCACATTTCTTGGGTGCAAAACGTCGCTGTGGTTGGAGCCGTCATACGCCTCGTGGTTAAGTGCAACACACTCCAGCGCATCTTGGGTGCAATACGTCGTGGTTGGAGCCACGACGTCGTGGAGTGGAGCCATCATACGCCTCGTGGTTAAGTGCAACACACTCCAGCGCATGTTGCCATAAAAGCGTTGCGTTGATGCCAGCCCTGCCTCTGTCTTCCATTGAAGTGATTGCGTGGAGTTTGTTTGCAACTTTGATCCCCAGGACTGAATGGAACCACGTTACGTCACTGCTTCATTTTTAAATTAATTCTTCCCTTGTGTAGTGAAGTCGTTTATGTCGCCCAATTTCACCTGGCCACCCAGTGCCGACACCGTGTTCCATGATTCTTCTCATAAGCTAACCTCCGACCACGGCGCACGACATTTATCAACAACAGACTCTCCGGGGTTCTCTGGGCCTTCCCACTGTCAGCATTAAACACACCGGCATGGCTGAGGGCCGTTTTATTACCGGGCCGGTAATTTCCAACCCGTGTAACCACCGGGATTATCGGAAAACAATACCCCACCGAGCGCGGACGGTCACAACAGCCGGCTCGGCATCCGTCGCTCCTGTTTACGCTGGTGCTGCCTCGTATGCCGATCCGTCGTCAGGTTTCGTCAAAACAGGCCCCTTGGCAACTGCCAATCGACTGCGGTTCCCGGTTCCGGGGTGCGGTTCCGCCGTTCCGCGGTGCGGTTCCGTTCGGTTTCCGCCAGCGCGGTCGCTACGGTGCGCGGCGGTGTGTGGTTGCGACTCGGTGGCTTCCTACCCCCCTCTGTCACACTTCGACCCCTCCCCCCCTGGCGGGCGAAACACCGGCTCGTAACCACCGAGTACGGCGGCAGTTTGCCACGTTTATGACGACAGGTAATCATTGACGGCACGGTACGGCAGAGCAAACAGCAGATACGACGTGCCGCTTCCGCAGCTCCCGTGGCGGCGCCAGCAGCCGCGGCCGCTGCGGTGGTTACGGCGGAGAAGGCTTGCACAGTCGCAGGAAAGGCGCGGGAAGCCCAGGGAGCCCAGGGAGCGCATGTCACGTGGCGTCACAGCTCGCTGTTCGAATGACGGATGAATGACGGACGGATGACGAGCGGATGACGAACGGATGACGGACGGATGACGGACGGATGACGAACGGATGACGGACGTGTATCGGGCGGATGATGGGCGAAAGACGAGTGAGATGGCAGCCGTCGTCACCGTCTGGGCCGGTCGCGGCGGTCAGTGCCATCCACGGCCGCTCCGGCTGGCGAAGAGCGACGGCCGTTGACAGGCGATGTACCCGACGGCAGCGGGGGCTGGCCGGTCTGCCGCCACCCTCGGAGGGGGTCTGTTTGGTGACGTGTCGGACGCAGCGGGGGAGGCGCGAGGGACTGCCGCCGCCACCGCCGCCACCGCCGCTGCCACCACCGCCACCGCCGCCGCCGCCGCCGCCGCCGCCACAGTACGAGACTCGGCACAGCTGTACAGTGTGATACTGTAAGCTCACGACAAATATTTGCCTTACATATATATATATATATATTGTCACACACAGATGGCCTACCAAGTTATATAACTACCAAGTTAGCCCTTCGAAAGAAGCCTGCCGGATCGAAAGCCATGAAGCTTTTACCGACTGTAACCACTGCTCTTGTCTGTCTCGACTGAAGCTCACCTTGTCCGAGCTTGTCCCAAACCTGGTTGAAGTGACAGGATCGAAGCAGCTATGCTCTGCTCGACATCCCCTTTGGCTGTTTTATAAACATTGAAATGTCGCTCCCATGTCGCTATGCAGCCTGCTGATGAAATAACGCAAGGAGGCGACCCGGTGGCGGCGGCCTCGGTGTACGGACCGTTGTAAGAATCGCTCCTTGCATCAGATGCACAAGTGTGAGTTGACATTGTGCCCAGTCGGCACAGTAAGTGGGAAGTCGTCACCACATGTCAGATGACAGCTCTGACGGTCCTCTGACGTCATCGCCGGATGGAGCTGCAGTTTTTCAGTCCGCGGGCCCGACAGCGGGCTCTAGGTGGATATTTTTCAACCGTGATATTTGTATGTTAACGTTATGTAATATCGTGAACTGGCGTGTTGTGGGAGATCCGCACAGCATGCCACAATATGCCGCACAACATGCCAGCCCTTCACATCGCCCAAGGTCGGGTGCAGGGCAGCGTGTCGTCCCCTTTGGTCGAGTGCAGGGCGGCGTACCGTCCCCTTTGGTCGAGTGCAGGGCGGCGTACCGTCCCCTTTGGTCGAGTGCAGGGCGGCGCGCCACCTTTGGTCGGGTGCAGGGCAGCGCGCCGTCCGCCTCTGGTCGTCCGGCACCGCAGCTGGTCAGTTTGTTTTTCAATGTCAGCCATGTGTGAGTGGCAGTCTGTGCGGCGTTCCTGACCGGCTGACCACTCTGATCGCCGCCTGACCATCGTCTGACCGCCGCCTGACCATCGTCTGACCGCCGTTGACCATCGTCTGACCGCCGTTGACCATCGTCTGACCGCCGCTGACCGCCACTGCCGCGCCGCTGCCCCGCCGCTGTCGGCTAGAGCTGAGCACACGGGACGCTTCCCAATATGACATCGGCGCTGCACTGCAGCGAAGCTTCAAACCTTTCAAGCTTACCGCTCATCATACCCAGGTTGATGTCTTCCCTGTTTATGGCGAGCGATTATCATGCTAAACGGATGAAGCCAACTCCAATTTGGTAATCGTACGTCAGTCGTGTAGTCAATCTATGCAGAGGCCAGAGTCTGTTGTGCACTGCGCATGCGCAAGCAGCCTGTTCAGCATTCAACTCATTATGCTCGGCGATATGCATGTTTTACGGCGATGTGTCATCAAAGCCTGATAGGGCGTTATGCAGCCGATGATGTGTGGATGGACGCGCGCAGACCTATGGGAGGACCACCCGCCGTTCAAATTACTCTTCATCTTCGGAGGAACACATCGAGCGGCATTCCTTTTTCCTCTTCCTTGTCCGTGCCCCTGATTAGACACGGGGAGGGCCATCAACAAATACTGACGACCGAGCTGCTTATAAATTATCCGCCGAGTCCACTAAGCTGTCATCATAAGCCGTCAACCCGGTAACATAACTGGCGGGGGTGCTCCCTTTATCTGGGGCAGAGCTCTGTTTTGAGATGTGATCATTTCCGTGGCCACAACTTACGCCACGCGCGAAGGTGGAGCTCGATAACAGAAGCAATATCAACACTTAGCACGAAATGCAATATGTCAAGCATGCATGGCACAGTTAGTGTACGCACATAGTTTCCAGATGCTGCAATGAGAGACTATGAAACTGAGACATTGTTTTAGTATGACACTGCCCGCTGCGTATGTACGTAGTGGAACTGATAACAATGCCACTCTCCAAGACGGCTACCGACGGCGGTATCAATCGATCCGTTCTCCTACCACTCGGTAGCGTATTGATAATTGATAAACCATTCGATTGGGGATTAAAATTCAGGAAGCGTGATACCGTGCCAACAGCTTATGTTGCATCCCTTATGGATATGAAACTTATGAAATGTTCCTAAATCGGGAAAGGAAAACTAATTTCTTTCTTAAGTTCCGTATCGTTCGAAGTTCCGTTAGTCTTTATCCGTGACCGAAATATCCCCGTAAACGTAGTCCATAAACGTTTCGCACCTTTGTCATGTTCACTCAGCATCACGTGACATCCACATATTTCCTTGTTATCGTCGAAGGTGCGTGTCATTTTCCTGTTCTCTCCCCGCCCTGGGCCGCTAATTCAACGCGCCTGTATGGGTAATGCTGTCGCCACTCACCTCGTCAGAAGTCCCGCGGAGGTGTGGGGTCAGCTGCGTCGTCTGCACTGTGACGTCTGTTGAGGAGCAGATAGCGGTGAACCGTACCGGCTATCGGGCCCACGTCACTGATTCACCGGCAGACCCGGCACAAACCCGCCGCGCGGCTGATCCTGCCCGCCGCTGCGCCGCCGCCGCCGCGCGTCATCCACGCTCAAGTGTCTCTCGAGTCTGGAGAAGGAGAGCCTGGCTTCTTTGACTCACGCGGCGCCCTAGATGCTAGTCGGAAGCACCAAACGAGGCGCTGAACCGCCACCAGACAGAAGCCAAGAACCCCTGACCGCGACAACCGCCCCTCGCGTCTCTCACAAGACGGGAAGACCCCCCCCCCCTTCTCGCTTATGAGTGATCTCTCACGTACCGAGAGAGCGCTATTGCGTTAGTCGGAGAGTCGCCGGTCTTCTCAGAACCTCAGATACGTGGCTAGCAGTACAAACAAATTGTCGCCAGTGTTGTGTAGCCGCCGCCGGTGCGTCGCCGTATGAAGCAGTCAGCTGACTGATTCATGACGAAATGGTAGGCGGTGGGGGAGGGGAAAGAGGGGAGGGGAGGGCAGGGCAGGGGAGAGAAGTGAGGTTCGTTCTGCACCGTCCCAGTAGTACGGTAGACATAACTGAGTGACCGATCAACACAGACAGACAGACCGGCTGAACTTCTAACTGAAGGAATCACCGACAGACTGAGAGGCTGAATGAATGAATGACCAGCCAACCGACGGACGGGAGGAGGGTCTCCCTCCCTCCCTCCCTCCCTCCCTCCCTCGCTCTCTTCCTCCCTCCATCGCCCTTCCCCCTCGCTCTCTGCCAACTCCACCCCACCTACCCCACCCCTACCGACTGACAGACCGAATGACCGACGAACGGGGTCGGCACGAGCTGATACGGATTGCCCCACTCGGCGGCGCTGCCGTGCACGGGTGCAGAGTTGCACGTGAACTGGGGCAATCTCTCACGCAGTCGCGGCCGAACGCGCGGCGACGGCAGACTGGCCGCGGCACCGGCGGCCGGCCGCACAGCCACCAGCATGCATGCAAGGCCCGCTACAACCCACCTGTCGCCTCTCGCTCGCAAACGGACAAAGGAAACCGTATCCTGGGACTGAGGCCACTGGTATGAGTGCTGCTGAGTCAAATAAAGCGGCTGCTGTCACCGAGGTGCTGTTGTGGTTCCACTTGGGCGTGTCCGTGTTGTGGGATGCACTATAGGTGTAACTTCCGAGAAGATCCGGCTCAAGAGGATTCATCGCTGCCAAAAGCCATGCGACTTATCCCTGCTAAAATATGCAAAGAAGTCTAAATATACATTTCGGAAGCCACATGCTGGATACGTCATTTAACTCGTCCTGGAAAGGGCCCCACACTTGCAGCCCCGCGTCGCATCGTATCGCGACGATGTCAGATGTCTGCGATGTCTGTGAGCTCGTTTCACATAGGATTTCGCCAGCGTCCTTCGAGGCGTCTGGTGGCCTCATCTCCGCGAGTGCTGCGTGAGTGGTCGCCGGCGACCGCCTCACACAACCCTCATGGTCTGTCCGTTAGTGGTGGTCCTCCTGCCGGTGACCGCTCCATACAACCCTCATGGTCTGTCCGTTAGTGGTGGTCCTCCTGCCGGTGACCGCCTCACACAACCCTCATGATCTGTCCGTTAGTGGTGGTCCTCCCGCCGGTGACCGCCTCACACAACCCTCATGGTCTGTCCGTTAGTGGTGGTCCTCCTGCCGGTGACCGCCTCACACAACCCTCATGGTCTGTCCGTTAGTGATGGTCCTCCTGCCGGTGACCGCCTCACACATCCCTCATGGTCTGTCTGTTAGTGGTGGTCCTCCTGCCGGTGACCGCCTCACACAACCCTCATGATCTGTCCGTTAGTGGTGGTCCTCCTGTCGGTGACCGACTCACACAACCCTCATGGTCTGTCCGTTAGTGGTGGTCCTCCCGGACAGAGATCGATCGCGGTTCACTCGCTAGTAGCTAGTCTCATCCGAACTAACACAGAAATTTACGTGCACAGAACACTTGTTGGCATGCTGTTATACTCGTTTGCAATGGCTTCGCTCCTTTGCGCCTTAGTGGTCAGGTAGTTACATACACATGAATTGTCACATTTATTTAATAAATGAGCCACAGTTGTCTTTGCTCAGTTTGGCAATAGCCCGTTATCATTGCATGATGACTGGCACATCCATTGATGAAGATGAAATCGCAAGGACATAAATAACAATTAATATGAGATAAAATACCAATCACTTGGTAAATCTAGCTCGCAGTTACCATGTCAATGCTGTCCTTGAGACAGCAAAGGAAGTACAGGGTTATTTCACAAGCCAAAACAAGTTAACTTCACATGATCTACAATTCAACAGCTCAGAGCGCTTCTGCTTCTTGCCTAAACATTTGTTTTTGTTCTTGCAGATTTGCAATAAAAATTCCATTTTACATATTTCTAAGATCAATTTTATCTAGTAACCATATATTCAAATAATCTACGTCATATGCGGCGGATGGGTTTCACGTCCTATGAACGGCATCAGTGGGAGCCGACACATGGTTTCGCCTGGTTTATTCGGATGAGTTTTGGGAGTCAACGAGGCGTATCTAACGGCCTGTCCAACGCCGCGTCTAACGCCGTGTCTAACGCCGTGTGTAAACGCCGTATCTAACGCCGTGTCTAACGCCGTGACTAACGCCGTGTCTAACGGCCTGTCCAACGCCGTGTCTAACGCCGTGTCTAACGCCGTGTCCAACACCGTGTCTAACGCCGTGTCCAACGCCGTGTCCAACACCGTGTCCAACACCGTTTCTAACGCCGTGTCCAACGCCGTGTCTAGCGCCGTGTCTAACGCCGTTTCTAACGCCGTGTCCAACGCCGTGTCTAGCGCCGTGTCTAACACTGTGTCTAACGCCGTGTCTACCGGCCTGTCTAACGCCGTGTCTAACGCCGTGACTAACGACCAATGTGCCTGTGTCGCCTGCTGATGGACCATCGGTACGCCAAGTTGTCGGGCATATAATCACCCATTTAGCCGCATGGTCAGGGGATAGCTGAGATTCTCCACCAGTCAGATGTGTATACCGATAAAACCGATACCGATATTTATACCCTTACCGATGCCATATGATAATCGATACCGATAAAGCATAAGGTGGAGGATATAAGTCAACTCCGATCTCTTGTCGATGACTTACTTTTAAGTTATTTTATATCGTGACTGCCGATGCAAATCCATCATCATATGTAATCAGCAAATGCAATCATCCTTACATCATTCCGTCAACGCATTTCAACTCGATTATTAAGTACTAGTCGCTCCACTTTATCTAAGTACGTTCCGTCGTCGGTCGAAGTCCTCCGACACCGTTCTCCACTTGACTCCCTCGCTTGGGAACAATGCCCTCCATCGAGTGTTCGTCGACGATTCTTAGCGAACACAAAGGCGGGCAGTCAGTCCCCAGTTACACCTCCTACGTCACGGCGTGACGCGCGTCGCGCAGCTGTGCCGACGGAGCCGCGTGACGGACGTCGTTGCAGGCGGAGACGTGACGTTACGCCCCTGGGTCTCGGCAGTCGCCATGTCTCGCTTATGACTCTGTATTCGGACGAGTCACGGAGGCACATGTCGAGTGCCAATGTGTCGAATTGTGCCACCATAGCCGTCTGTCTCTCTGTTGCCCGCTGCCGGCGGTGTGGCGGGCTCGCAGCTACATATATGATCAGAGGTGACCATCGCCAGCCAGACTGTAGTGGCTGGACTGCAGCTGCCCCCCGGCGAAGTTACACCTGCTTCACGTGGTGCGGTGCCTGCTTCGCCGGCTCACTGGGTCGGCGGATCGATAACACAGGATCGATGGACTGCTGGTTTCCTGGTTCCCTGGATCGTTGGACCGCTGGATCGCTGGATCGCTGGATCGTTGATCGCTGGATAGCAGGATCGTAAGATCCAACGCCGATGCATCGTAACCGTGTCACGATGCATCGGCGAAATCGCACAATATCCAAAAGCTTCCTTCCCATCGCTGAGGTCCATCGATTGATGACAATCACATATTTCCCGCTGGAGATCGCATCTTACTCCCAAGAAAAAGGGAGAAAACGCATGCTGTGGACACCAGTGACAGTGTCGTCACATATTTCACGGACCGTACCCTGACAGGCTACAAAGAACACAAATTCCACACTTCTGTCCTATTCAGATCACGTCGTTTACGCGGGGCAGTTTCCGTTCCTATCTCATTCGATCACCCGGCAGCCCGTCTCCGCCGTCTCCGTGCCAACGCCGCACCGCCAGCTCCGACACGGCACTCGGCGAGTCGCGACACGACGCCTCCAACTGTAGCAGTAAATCTCAGCCGGGCCACTGGACACCGGCGACTCGTGGTACGCATATGTATCACTTACGGGCGCGGCGTCCGGCCCTGACGGCGACGCGGACCTGGCGCGCTGGGCCTACATTCCTGCTGCGGCACTGAACGGAGCGAGGAACGGTGGGGAGGGGGGAGGGAGGGGAGGAGGAGGGGAGGTGCGTGATATCGCCCCATATCGGCAGCTTCCTCTGCGGTATCCCAGACTGACTGCACGCCAGACTAATGTGGATGGTGCGTGACCCGCCGCCGGCCGGCGGACGGCACGGGACACGAGAGGGACAAACGGGACACGAGAGGGACAAACGGGACACGAGAGGGACAAACGGGACACAAGAGGGCCAAACGGGACACAAGAGGGCCAAACGGGACACGAGAGGGCCAAACGGGACACGAGGGGGACAAACGGGACACGAGAGGAACAAACGGGACACGAGAGGGACAAACGGGACACGAGAGAGACAAACGGGGCACGGGGTGGGACATGGGACGCATAGTGGGACAAGGGACGGGACAGAAACGGGACACAACCTAGCTGGGATGGGGGGATATAAGCGACAGAAGACGCCTTTCATATATCACAATCAAAAGTCAAGCCGTTTATTGAAACACCGCTGCACATGAACATTCTCTGGGGATGATTGCATGCATACCGAGTATCCAGCTGTTACCCCTGACCTTTGATGCACGTTTTCAATACGAATTCAATGCAGCTGTGGCTGCTCCTGCACTTGATTGCCTGTTGCTTCATTGAGCAGTAATACCCATTGGATTATTCAGCGTGGTCAGATTGGATGCCGCAGTACGCTACCGGCTTTCCGCAATATTTCAAACTAAAGGGTGGATTTTTTGGATATAATTTGTTTTTGTGATAAGATATTATATATATATATATTAGTCTAACTGTTTTGTATCTGCCCCAAATTACATTGTCCTCACACTTGTGTGTTTCCTTTTATTGAAATGATTGGATATTCTGCGAATGTTTTTTTACGACGGTTATATTTTTTGTTTTACGCGCGGCTTTTCAGCCAGTGCTAGCCCGATTTGCGTACCTGTGCATCTCTGCCAAGAATTAAAGTGCAAATCTGACATAGGATTGACCAGCCAGGCATTGACGTGCCCGTTTGATAGAAATTATAAATTTCCAGCCATTGATTTTTGGGTTGACGGCGTTCACATGCCAGTTTCTTTCGCGCTCGTCCACACATTCTGTATGTGACAACCACCAGCAATGTCTTCCCTGTTCTTCATGCGAGGCGTGTGGAGACTTCCACGAGTCTGTGGGAATGTTCCGTGTCTTCTTGACTCTGCGGGTGGTTGCGGGGGTCATCTTGCCACCTGCACACGGCAACTTGACCTGGTCGCAGGGCTCAACGCAGATAGAATCCATCAAGCCGGCGTATTCAGTAGCGTTCTCAGGCTTGACCCAATAGAAAATGTGTGGGCGATCGTGAATGATGCTGTGAACCCAGACTACCCACAAACTAAGCAGCAGTTTAAAACTGTCAGCAATAGGGTCTAGAGGATAAAAGTCAATGACAAGGCTATTTGCCAATGCCTGGTCGGGTCAATGCCCAGTAGTTGGCGCTTTGATCGGAGACAAGGTTCGCAAAGCAGACTACGATGACTGAATAGTGAATAACCGAGCGAAAGACGGAATATGTTCGTCGTAAAAAAATTACTCAGTAAGGATTTCTAATGAAATATTGTTCGTATTTCAATAAACGAAAAACTCAAATGTGTAGATAATTCAATGCTGCATACGCCTAGGTCGATTGAAATAATTCCTACTGCTTTTAATATCATCTTATATACAAAAATTGACATAGAAGTTCTTTTTAACTTCCACCCTGTAATAGACGCGCCGTTCTGATGCATCTCATTGGTGCAGAATCCGGAAGATTACGACTGAAATACAACATTCAAACAACTATTGTGTCCTACCTGCTTCGTTCGCTATATTGTTACTCGTTGGAGTTCGGAACTTGGATGGGAGCGGTGGAAACTATTAAATGCCCACAGTATACACGGAAGAGCCAGTCGTTCTGCATTAGGTGTGCTGTGCAGTCCGTGGTTTCTAGCTTGCAAATCAGCTGGTTGACTTGATTTGTAAGTCGCAAGGCCGCGCGTCAAGGACCTATTTGTGTTGAGTTTGGTGGTCGGCTGGCTCGCGTCAAGCACCTGTCACGGCCCAACTTCTCGTCGAACGCCCCTCAAGGAATCGCCAGCGACCCCCGCCGCCGCCCCGGCCCCGGCCCCCGCCCCCGCCAGCAGTGGCGACAGCTATGTGACTTTGATACACTGTTTCTGCCGGTAGCCGAGACGGCGGCGGGGCGGGGGCGGGGGCGGCTGTAGCGGCGGCGGGGCCACCAGTCCATACCAATGGCCAGTGGCGGAGGCCGTACACGTGTCGTGTCGCATTCACGCCACTCCCTGGACGGTCAGGGGAGCGCCGTGGGAGCGAGCCGGCACGACGGGCTGTCTTCTGCCTGGAATGTCTGATGAAGTTGACGTAATGCGGATGCTCGACATGCCGAACCGTTTTGGTCGATGGCACTTGGTTTGTTGCTAATTTTGTTCCTTTTTGAGGCTTGCGAGTCTTGTTTGAAATGATGTGAATCGTTTGGCTTGCTCCTGCATGTCAACCCTAATTTGTTGAACCTGTTCAGGAAGAAAGGAAATCGTTCCATCAACTTGTCAAACTTCATCGATTAGTCGAATCATTCATTTATCATTCACGATTGTTGATCGGCATTCCTGAGAACTTCGATCATTTTTCGGAAGCCCATGTGCCTAACTTTGCAATATCTGTCCCTGGGCCGTGACTCATTTTGTTCACGGTCCCTACCTCATCCATCGAAGGGCCGTGTCCGTCCTTGGCGGTCCTTGCCTCGTCCTTGCGGCCTTGCCAGCCTGTACCCTGTCCTTGAAGGTCACACCAGTCCTTCACTGATCGTTTTCCTTCCTCACTCGAGCATCTCAGATCGTATCAGACACTATCAGGGCGTACCCCGTTGTCTGCACCGGCTCTGAGCACGGTTAGACACCCGGACCACGGTCCTGCTGTAACCGGAGCTCCCTCAGCTGCTGCAAGGCCGTCCACAAGGTCTCCCCTCGTTCGTCCGCGACTGACACACGATCCGTGTGATCCCGCGTGACCCGGCGTGACCCGGCGTGACCCGGCGTGACCCCGAGTGACCCCGTGTGACTCCACTTGACCCGCGGTGGTGCCGTTTGACCCGGAGATGACTGATGGGGGCCGGTGTGGTGATCGGAACTTCGGAAGGGTTCCAAGAAGAGGTGCTGAGCGTTGGTTCGCCTGGCGAGGATGTTGGGATGATCCAGTCTGCAGCCGTGCACCGTTGCCGTCGCCGTATGCATAGACAATGAACAACGGAAAGGCTGGGTGCTCTGATGACATTCCTGATGATACAGTCGCTTTGGCAATGACTCGGAATGGCTCGGGAATGGGATGACTCGGAAAGGCTTGAAATAGTTCGATATGATGCGGCGGGCGGCCGGCTGTGCCATAGGACAGAGACGAAGAAGGAACCCGGCCAAACCAGAGACCAGGACTGGCGCAGGAACGCCGTCAGCCGTTTTCGGAGAATCGTCTCGCAGGCCTCTTGAGAATGACTCAGAAAGGCCCACCGGTGACTTAAATAGGCACTGTTCTGCGCTCCGTGTCTCGGCTCGCTAACTTCACGATGCTTTCAGTGCCAGTCCTGTCCAGGCTTCAGTCTGCTCAGCTGGACTAAGGATAGAATGCTTAGCGCGCTTTCAGTGCCAACCGTGTTCAATGTTCAGCGTGTGCGGCGCTCACCGTGCTCGGAGCCTCAAGCGCCAAACGCCCTGGAGGATGGCCAGCTCGACAGGCCGTGTAATGAACGACGCTCGCAGGGGGTGTCTTCTATGGTTTTTAAGTGACAGTGATGGATGAGAAGTTGATGTCCGACGGCGGAAAGAACTAAGAAGTGAAACGAGCCTCAGGCTTCGACAAAGGGTTCCCAGCGACCTAGTGACCCTGGCTGCCTCAATCTATTTTGGCCACGACCAAAGGAAAATTGTTTGTGCTGACTAAAGTGTAGGTAAATATTTTGACATAATTGATGAATGAGAAATACAATAGCGAGCTAGCACGATTTTCCTCGCGGCACCTGTCATTGATTCCTGCGTGTGAAACGGTGCTGGCAATTGTAAGCTGCGTTGCCATGCGAATCTGCACTTCGTATCAATAAAGTGCTAATGATTGTAGATCAACCCCGAAAAAGATTATATTAGATATGAAAAACACATGACTTTCGACCGTATCCGTGCCCAGACAGGATGGCCCGTCAGTAGTTCCGGACTGAAATGGATTCATTCATTCCAGACCCTACAAACTACGTCCGTCACGGGAGCTGAAAAGGCGGCCGTCCGAACTTCGCCGTATTACAATACATCTCTAATGAAACGGCCGGCCATGAATGCATATTTTGATTAATGCCTCATGCCCGCTCATTCGAAACCATTGTAATTAAAACTTTCCGAGTTCCTAACACCTATCTGTCTTGCAAACGAGCGACTTTCGTCCAGCCGAGTCAGCCTAAATGCTCGCTTTATTGCCCGGAAACGGCCGTGCCAGGCGTACTGTGTCTGGCAGATGGAAATGAAGGCGTCGTCTGCTGGCACCGGCAGCAGGCGCTGGTCGATCGTGCTGCGTCTGCTTCTCTGGCGCGATGACGCATCATAGCTGGTCTGCGTCAGTCGACCCGACATTGATGACATGTGATGACGGTCTGTTCGGTGATGGATGTTCGGTGAGGGATGTGATGGGCTGAAGGCGGTAACTCGGGCAATTAGCCTTCCTCGGCGGACCGATGGTCTGGCCCACTTTTCAGTAGCCTCTTGACCAGTACACAAGAAGACATCGCGGCTCCATTCCTAGCTCAAAAGCCGTCCAGTTTTGAAGCTCTTCCCATTTCAATACGAGTATGGAAGGAATGACGGGGCATATCTGCCAGTCACTGGGCAGTGATATGTTTCGTGAGTAACTCGAACCGCTGATATGACATCGACACGTTGCTCATGCCCTCTTGTCATAGCTGACAGTGGGTAGACAGACAGAGGCAACGGGAAAGAGTGGCGGGAAATGACGTCAGCACAGCGTTTACGCGATAGTTCTACCAGTTTCCACTCGGTGGCTGTTCACAAAAGACGTCCCGCTGAGATGCGTCATGGATTCCTGGCATGCGTCGAACCATTATATGAATGAGTGACGCTACTCGCCGCAACAAACCATTCTTCTCAGTGGGATCCGTTTTTTCGGCTGCCAAATGACTGACATTGCTGCCAAATGACGGAGGCCTGTTTTCGTTGTTTGTGAAGCCTCGCAGCCGACGGCGCAGAGCTCAAAGACGACTCCAATTCCCCACCCGATATGTGCTCAGCTCCGACTAACGCCGCCCATTAATTCCCAGCGTTATCTCAGGCCCGAGATTTCAGCCATAACACGGTCATTACGGGATTTTTATAGTCGTCTGAATTCCTAATACCGCGAGGGATATTTTGAGACAGTGGTTGTATTTTGGCTTCAGGTGAGTTGTAAAATGCGTCACTGGAGGCTGTGAGTTACATTACCCATCATGGTGTCCAGAAAATCACAAGCAATTGGTTGTCTCGTTAAAAATGCGGCTCCGACTATATCGGTGGCAATGCAAAGCAACCTGGTTTGAGCGGCAACAGGTTCGGGGCTTAACTCGCATCACATCCGGTTGAAGGCAATGCATAATGCATAACGTGATTAATGATTATCCTGAAGTGAGATTAGATGGGCTCATGTGTACTACTGCACTGAGCTGATGTCGCGGCTACTGATGGCTACTCGGCTTCCTTCATGGTATGAACATTCATACATGCATCGTGATGAGAATAGTTCGCATAGTTTGTTCTCACTCAGGTCGTCGTTGCTACTTGCTAGAACAACACGAGCAGTTCATCCCCTGTTGTACCTTGTGTCTTTGTCAAGTTGTTGTTACTCTTAAATTCACAATTTGTCATTTCATGTCCTTAACACGCGCTTTGGAGGGGGTCTCAGAATTTAGCGCCCTGGAGGGGAGGCAGAATCTGCCTCCCCCCACAATCTCGGCTCATATGTGAGCTAGAATAACGAAATTTGGAGGTTAGGTGAGGGCGTTAGGGAACTCTATGGTGTGCGGTTTTTATGACTCTAGGTTAATATTTTTTCAGGTCAAATGAGGTCAAATTTGCAAAAATTTATTAAATTAGGTCCTAAAAAACGACGTACATATTGTTCGCTCTAGCTCAAAATATATGATAGCTAGGAATAAGCGAAAAAACAATCAATAGTTCTTGAAATTCCCTTTCGCAACATTGTCCTCAGATTTTATCTAAGGTCAATAGTTTAGACTGTAGAGGCCATCAAATATCAATTACTGTTTTCTAGGAAAAAGTTTTTTCTCGAAAACTTTTGATCTAAAAACAGATAGGGCAATTATTTTAGAACCACGTGTTTCTCTCGTCAAGGCGATTCGAGGCATAAACGTGGTGACCTTGGCAGGTCAACTTCCAAATTGGACCTCAGGTCAAGGTCACATGTTGATCCAAAAAGGTCATCTTGCATATCAGTTGATGCACTTTGACGAGACGAACACATTGGTGCCTTTCGCAGGTTTCTAGTTCTTCTCTACCAAAAGTTATTGGCAAAATAGCGGAAGTGACCTCGGATGTCTTCAGCTGACCTTGATG
This sequence comes from Balanus nubilus, assembly GCA_031763405.1. NCBI lineage: Eukaryota > Metazoa > Arthropoda > Thecostraca > Balanomorpha > Balanidae > Balanus > Balanus nubilus. Next base: position 18,196 of record JARFNZ010127536.1, read on the forward strand.
ACGTCGCTGATCATACATTGCACTTTGATAATCAAGAACAGCCTAAGTTTACGTGATCCTGTAAGAATTAGACAGATATGACGCGTTTCTTCCGAAAGGTAACGATCTGTATTTTCCCCGATGACTTATAATGGGGAAGCCAGGAAATTAACCTGACCTCAGGTCACCGAGATTATAAAATCTGGGATATTCAAGTTGTAGGTATCTGTCCTCTTATGAAATTCTCAAAGTTCGAAACTGATCCGCCAAAAAATGTGGCCACGGTTCAACTGCAAACTTGTAAATTGTAATTGTTATATGTTCGCACTTTGACTTACCTGGTGACCTGACTTGAAGTGACACCCAAGGTTCACTTTTTCACACAATGTGTGTTGTTGAATTATAGGCAGGTACCAAAAAAAAACATGAGAGCGGCATATTTTGCCCCCCCCCCCCCCTTCCATAGCGCTTGTTAACTTCCGAATGCTCCTATTCCGGTGATTTACATTCATTGCCGCAATGTCACTAAGGAACAAATCAAGGAAGTAAATGCACTTGGTCAAAAATACCTACCTATATTCGTGCAAAAAATTATTTGAAGAAGTCCTAATCTTATTTTTTGCACTTAATGTACAAGTATTTCCTAATAATTTTACTACAACCTGCTAGCTTCCCACGGACAGCTTTGTCTACCTATCATTGCCTTCCATGGTCATGATTTGTTTCGGATGTCGCATTCCATAAATGGCTGCCAAAACATAAAACAATTAGTCATTAACCTGCGACTTATTGGGGGATACTATTTTTTGCCTTCCGTTTCGTTTTTGCGGTTAATATCTCTGTTTGGGCACTAATCGATGAAAGTGAATGTCCCTGCTATGTGAGCAAACTCATTAAGTCGAAAGAACGACAATAAATATAGTTTACACCCTCCAAGCATTTCGGGAATACCTTGCATTTTTTATCACATAATGCCATAATATTTCGTGCAAATAGTTTATTTGAACAATTCAACATTTATTTGAACAATTCAATATTTGAACAATGCACATTAACAGTCCTATTTTCTGAACTGACGGTGACATTCTTACCATCAAAATAAATGACTCGCAGGCGTGTTACCAAGTTGTATTCCAGGGGCACATAATCGAATCGTTCATACTCACACTGCATTATTCACATTACCATTCATACTCGTGCATTATCATTCATGCATTCAATGTTATACTCAAGTATCACTTACCCGTGTGGAACCTAATGACATAGATACGGGCTAAGGACCCTGAACGCAAAAACAGACGGCCATAAAGCCAGGGTCTATCACCCGCTGTTACTTAAATGAGTGATATTCCTCGTGGAGGAACGAAGCGCCTTACGTAATGCAACCTTGCAAAATACACAACATTGCATTCTGCGCGCAACTTTAATCGCATGATTCACGTACGCCTGGGTAGACTCTGATAACTCGGCGAAACACGCAGTCCAGCATTCCAATCCGCCAAACATCCGTCCCTAATCACAATACACACACGTCTGTCGGCATCGGGTGGCGATCGCAGCTGGATGAAAAGCCAGGCGGTAGATGGTTCCGTACCCCCTGGCCTTGTCGCCGCGCGTTCGTTGATCGGTTATACGTCAGCATACAGCCAGTTGGACTCGCTAAACCCATCGGCGGTTGGCGTGTTTGTTTTACATTGCACCCACCCGCTCTGCTGACTGATTGGCCGCCTTGAAGGCACCACTCGGCCACGCATGGTCTCTGGGTCTGTCTTGAGCCCCAGCCCGACCGCCCACCATGCGCCGCACGCCGCCC
>JARFNZ010127537.1:0-11582 GCA_031763405.1 Balanus nubilus
ACCGGGACCGGGACCGGGACCGAGACCGGGACCGGGACCGGGACCGGGACCGGGACCGGGACCGGGACCGGGACCGGGACCGGGACCGGGACCAGGACCAGGACCGGGACCGGGACCGGGACCGGGACGGGACCGGGACCGGGACGGGACCGGGACCGGGACGGGACCAGGACGAGACGGGACGGGACGGGCGGCCAACAACGACGGACGATGGCGCCCGCCGGGCAACGAGGGACGTGCCGACGAAGGAACAAATGGCACGCAGAACACTGTCAAACGTCACGAAATCGGTAACAGAAGTTAGGCTCAATGACGTGCGAAGTATTCGATGTTGCGAACATTACAAAATAATAGAAAGCTCCTATCCCAGCCGCAGACAAGGTTTCGGCTCTATTTCCGTTGAAATCGTGTCGCCAGTTTGTCTACAAAGCAGGCCGCGATGAATCGGTGGTATTTTGAGCAGACGTAGAAGACAGCTCGACGAGCCAGACAAAATATACGACTGGGTCTGGCATGACATCTCAATGCGGGGCTCAAAATAGCGCCGGGGCTGGAATTTCAGAGGCAAGCATTCAACTCGAGGCAGGACTTGCACCCGAGTCTGACAGAGCACTGCATGGAAGGTTAAGTTGCTGGTGTCTATTGCTCGGGCGACCCAGACAGGGAAGCTTCTGTAGTGCTTAGCCATGTTAGTTCAGGCCTGCGCGAGAAGATACCTACGCCATGCAAAACAAATGACCTCATGTAGGGGAGTAAGCAAACACGAGAAACCTAACAATCAACCGGGATGATTGCACAGGGAGCTTGTTGATGTTGGGTTCACTAGAAAAATAACTCGATCATTAAACTTCATCATTAACACGGGATGTCGCCGCCCAAGCGAGGGAGTTTGTGTCGCTAAAGCAGGCAGGCATGGCCGATCAGGACATGAAAGCACAGAATCAGCGGAATGCGGTGCCGACTACTTCGTCAGTGCTTGCCAGAATATGACCCATTAAAGCCGGCGGTGGATTTTCCTGTTGATGAAGCGTCTGCGCATGACCTTGCTGACTGATTGCCGTCCTGTCAGCCCGCTGGGCTATCTGACCGTCGCAGCCCTCTGAAGCTGCGAGCCAAGCTAGTTCCATCATGCCAGTAATGTGAGCTCAGAAGCCGCCAGCTCCCCCAACTAACAGTCTGTTGCTGTCGCTACAGACAGTCTGGGCGACTGGGAGAGACCAGCCGCAGGCCGGGGCGGACTCCAACCCGTTGTCTGTCTGTCTGTCTGTGCGTCTGGTGTACGTTGGCGCTCTCGTCGGGTAAATAGTAATCAGACAGGGCACAAACACAGCCGACCGACACGCCCCCCACTGAGGCTGCAGCGCGGCGGTCCGGCCGGGGGCGCGGCCGGGCCCGCCAAACGCCTCGCACAGAGGTCACCCGCCGGGCCGCAGTGGACAGAGCCCGAACGGAGGTCACGCTCCCGCGCCAAAGAACGTCGGAAGGCATGAAGTGTGCAGGTTCACTGAGGAAAGCCTATAGAGACGCCAAACGGGACAACTGGTCATACCTGACCCGACCCAATGGCAACAAAAAGGAAGCAATTGTCGGGATTGTTTCAGCAGCACGGCCCCGGGATAGCCGGCAGCAAGCCCTCAAGTTTTATCAACTCGACGTCGGCGTATCCTGACATACCCTCGTTTGCCTCCATTGCTACCAGCCAAATATGCACTCTAACTGCCTTTCAGTGCCTTGGAAATGCTATACTAACGCTTTGGAAAGTCATGACCATGCTAGCAATGGTACGGACGGAAGTCACAGACATGCCAATCCTCCTACGAAATCGAGGGAGCTGTTACACAAAACCTAAGAATGAACGGCATTCGGTGTTTGACGGTGCGTCGTAGGAGAGGTGCGGTGCGCGCGGGGCGGCATCACGCCACCGGAAGGAAGCAGTCAGACCGATCAATGCCACCCCACCGGACCGACGCGGGTCAGGCGGCCACGCAGGTGTCGCCACCGACGACGACGCCGACACCGCCGACGGTGATGGCGACGGCGGTGGCGACGACGGCGAAGAGTAAACACCGTTCCAGCAGCTGTTGGGCCAGTTGGGCAGATCAAGTGTTCCTGTTACGACATACTGGGAATACTTCCATGTTACAATGAGAAAACATGTGAAAATATATGAGAAAATATGTGAGCAGATAGTCACTGTCATTGTGATGAATACATCTATATTGAAGGTGATCATTACATGACTGTTTTAATCCGTGTGAGAAGGCCGGAATAAGTACTGCCAAATAAACTCTTGAGGCTACGCGCACATGCAGATTGAACTTCATAGTAACTTAATTAGCCGGATAACCGCGCGTCTAACGGTCTATAATGATCGGGCAGACCAGCGCGGCGCAACACGCCGGTAATGGCGTGGTACGTCCGTCATTTGGCTCCACACACCAGCCATTTTGCGCCCAGAATGCAACACGTCAGCCGGCAAACAGGCGAGCCTTGGAATCGATTTTAATCAGCATTTCGTAAAGGCCGGGGCGGCGCAAATGGCGCGGGAAATGGCCGTCAACAGGGAGTCGGGTGGCCGAGGTCATGTCGGGCGGGCGTGACCCACCAGTCAGAGAGGCGGGTGGCCGAGGTCAGGTCGGGCGGGCGTGACCCATCGGTCACGGCGAGGACCACGGTCCACAGCAGCTCTCTAACGGAGGGTGCAGCCCAGGGTTCGATCCGTATGACCGGAGTTCCGAGTCTGAGGGATGTATTAGAGTGTCGACCAAGTCCCAAGTCTCAGGGAAGGAACGAATGGATTGGATCGAGGCCGCTGACGCCGAGGATCCGCCAGTCCTGAGTAGTATCGGCCGATAGGTATCGGCTCTGCCATCGGCCGGTCGCCTCATTGGCCCTGATCTTGGTGGCGCTCGACTCGGTGGGATCAATACCAGCACCGATACAGGCTAAAAGCGGCGCCATGGACAGAGTAGAAGCGTAAAAGTCAATACAGACGCCGCACCGAACAGCAGCGGCTGTCGAAGCTAAAGGAGGCGGCAGGGTAGGTGTGTGGAACCGACAGGCGGAACCGACAGGCATAATGAACCTTACGGTTACTACGTGCTGGACTTGTCTGCGAACGATATAGTATTTCCAGTGGAGTACACTCGTTACGGAATTTTCCGCTTGCGTGCATACAGCGACGCCATTGATTGAATATTGACAGAACTTGGAGGTTGGAGCAACACAGTCCCATCAAAGCTTAGTGCGACTCAGGCCAACAAACTTGGTAGACGAGGAATAATACCACTGCAATTCCATATGTCCGTGGCGTTGGTGCGGTAATGTAGGTAAGTGTGCTGCGCTGAACAAACACAGTGTACGGACACGTCAGGAGTCGCTCGGGTCGCCATCTCGCACCTCACATATCCTCCCACCTGTCCAATCACCCATGGGCGTATGCCCCCCCCCCACACACACTTTTCGGCCCAAAAAAATCGCTAAAATCTTTAGTTCGTCTTCAAAGACAAAATGTAAGGCGGCAAACGATTCACCAAGGCGAGATGAGCCTAAATATGCAAATAAATGTATAATAGGGGGGCCTAAATATGCAAAGAAATTTATAATAGGGGGGTTAGTTTTCCCACAAGGTGAGATCACAGTTTCTTTCACTGACCTGTTCTGTTCTGTTCTGTATTTTGTGGAGGGGGGGGGGGGGGGGGGGGGGGGGGGGGGCACTGGGCAATGCCTCCCCCCTCGGGCGCCCTTTTGAGCACCTAAGACCTAAGGCGCCGCCCTCACGTTGGGACTAGGCGCCCCTTGGGGCTTGTCCCCCCCCCCCTTGACGGATTCCTAAATACGCCACTGGTCCTGTCCTGTCCTGACTTAACCTGTTCTGTGCCGTGCTGTTATGTGCTGTTATGTGCTGAGCTGAGCTGTGCTGTGGTGTGCTGTGCTGTGCTGTGCTGTGCTGTGCTGTGCTGTCCCGACCTGCCCAGCCCAATCCCCTGTCCACCGCCGACCACCCAGGGTGACCCTCCGTCCCAGTCTCCAGTAAGTGGCCTGCCGTGCGTCATGACGCGCCTGTCTCGCGTGATCGGCCGCCGAGGTTGACACCGGACTGGAGCGGCGACACCGGTGATCGACGCTGCGGCCAATCAGCCTCACAAAGGTCACTGGTGACCGGCAGGGGCGCCTGCGGCACCTGTGTCTCGGCGTGCTGGCAGCCCCGGGCCCCGGGCCTCGGTACACCCCGGCACCGCAGCAGCGTGTCACGCTCATTGCACTGGACCGGCGCACCGGCGACCTTCACTGCACGGAGACGGCGGCCAGTATAAAGCCGGCCAGCAGCCGGCGAACAGCATCAAACGGCACTCCAGCCTCTACACAGCCTACCAGCAGCTCAGCAGCTCAGCTACACCAGCAGACATGCAGGTGAGTGGCCGGCTTCAGGGGTTAGTTCGGTTACCTACTGGTAACACCACCGGCAGAGCGATCATGTTTCTCCGAAAAGCCCAGCGCCGCTACCCCTAGCAACGAACGGTTTGAAAGAATGCATTTTCTAAATTTCCAAAATATTTTACGCGAAGACACTATGGTAAGGTCATTGTGATAAATCAGCTTTAATCTCTAACGTTTGACCGATGTCTCTAAACATGTTTGTCTTTTTTGCCGCTATCAAGTTATAATGAGATTCCAAGCTACTAAACACAGCAAACTGACATTTTGGATTTCTAATTTCCAAGTTGCGAAAGTTGCAACTGATCGGTTCGCTACATCACAACTCACTGCTCTCGTGTATTCCAGATCCTGATCATCGCCGCCCTTGTGGCCGTGGCCGCCGCCGGCGGGTACGGCGGAGTCGGTCCCGCCCTCGGCTACGGCGCCGGCCACGGACCCAGCTACGGCGCTGGCTACAACGACTACAGCGCGCCGCGGGCGTACCAGTTCGACTACGCCGTGCACGACCCGCACTACGGGCCGCAGTTCGCCCAGAGTGAGAGCAACGACGGCCGCACGGCGCAGGGCTACTACAGCGTGGCGCTGCCGGACGGCCGCACCCAGCACGTCAAGTACTACGCCGACCAGGCCGGCTACGGCGGTTACAACGCCGAGGTGACCTACACGGGCGGCTACGGCGCGCACGCCGCCCCGGCGCCGTCCTACCACGAAACCGCCGCCCCAAGCGGACACCGACATGCTTCTAGTCCTTCTGAAAGATGAACCCACGACTCGTTTCTCTCCGCCAGCCGGCTCGCCCCAACCTGCCGGCGCTGGTGCCGGCGCTGGTGCGCTGGTAACCCGACTCGCTGGCGGTGGCGTGGCGGGCGATTGACTAGCAACGCTCCCTCCCTCCCTTCCCCAAACAGCTCTGTATGATATTGGTGTATATAGCGGCGTCTATTTATGGGATTGAATACACGGACCAACAGTGGGCAGCCGATGTTACCGGGGACGGCGCAGGTGTGACGCCCGCACAGTGGAACGAAGGCAACAGGCGATTCGGGGCCAAATCTGAGCTGGGAATAGCAACACAGCCAATGACAAGGAGACGCTTATCCTCCTTTACGTAACCAGCCAGGAAATGAATGGTTGAGCGACTTGTAACAAAATACTGCGCTCAGTTGACGCATACCTGGGATCATTTTTCTGACTTGAACTTGTGGCATTTGTTTGCGGTTTTGAAACTAATAATTTTATCTTTTAAGTGGTGAAAAATCGCCTTTGCAGAGGAACAATTAACCATGTCCGAAACTTAAGACCAGCGACTTACTTGCCACACTTGGAGACCGGGTTGACGCCTTTCAGGAAGTCCGACGGAGGCTTAACGTCAGACCTGCGGAGTAGCAAAACGGCACCGGTCAAACACCGGCCAGCACTGGTCAAATACCGGCCAACCACCGGCCAGCACTGGCCAAACACCGGCCAGCACTGGTCAAATACCGGCCAACACCGGACGGCACCGGCCAGCACCGGCCAACATTGGTCAAACACCGGCCAACACTGGTCAAACACCAGCCAGCACTGGTCAAACATCGGCCAGCACCGGTTAGGCCAGACCGCAGTCAGAAGTCATGACAGAGACGGTCACTGGTAAGGGACTGTCCGTTACTTACGTTACGCAAAATTTGCGAATTTTCGACCCCCTCCCTCCACCTTGTCATAGTGTAACACTGAACTGTACCCCATGTCATAATCACGTTACAATGACGGTTAACCCCTCCCCTGTACCTAGTAAATATTACGAAGAAAACCAATAATATATTTTTCGCCGGAGATTTTTGTTTCAAAGCGTAACGTTACGCCAGTACTAACCCTCCTCTTCCCTTGTCACCATTCGTTACGCCACGTATGACTCCCACCCACCCCTCCTGCGTGACGTTATTTAAGGACTCATATCTGACCAGGACAGGGCAGGTCACAAACCAGACCACAACCGACCACGAGTCAGGTCCAACCGGCCACTGCACAGGCAAGGTCACAACCGATCACAGGTCAGGTCGGATACGGTCACAGGTCAAGTCGGATACGGTCACAGGCCAGGTCGGATACGGTCACAGGCCAGGTCGGATACGGTCACAGGCCAGGTCGGATACGGTCACAGGCCAGGTCGGATACGATCACAGGTCAGGTCGGAGACGGTCACAGGTCAAGTCGGGGACGGTCACAGGACCTATCGCCGCCCGCTGCGTGCCCCTCTGCCATATCTGGCACGATACGCCTCAGGTGACCCTTATGACGTCCGACCGAGCCCGGGGGCCCCAGAAGCGCCCGTTTGGTGCCAGATCGGCAGAATTCCGAGACGAACTGCCGGATGAACGGGAGGGGAGGAGGAGGGGGAGGGGGCCTGACATTGACGTCAGAGGTCGGCAGATGTCAGACGCCAGACGTCAGCACCGTCTGACGGCCCGCCACGAATACACAGCCACTGACGTGAATGGAGACTGGGAGGGAACGGGCGTAGAGAAGGTATGTATACTAAAAACTAACGCATGGAAAAAGAATCATCTAAAACGAAAAATCGTACGTGTGTTTAGTTGTTTCTGTTTATCATAATGTGGAATTCTGGAACAATTTCAATAATATAGTGTAAAACACTGTGCAATCACAGTAATTGCTGAGAAACAGCCCTCGTGGCAGCCAAGCAATCTGATGTCCAATCGAGTAAATACATGAGCCTTTACAGATCACGGTCATCAATAATCACACAGCTCAATCTCGTTTCACACTCAAATGACTGTGAAACAGTACCGCATCACTGAATCTAAATAAGGGAACTCCGCGCACCCAGTACTTTTTATTTCAATATGCATATTCACAAAGTACGCTGCAGTCACATTCGTATAATCGACTCAGACAGAGGCGGCATCACAATTAGGTAACTTAATGGCGTTACGTTACATTATATCGCATGATGGGCATCGCGCCATACGAAATCATGCAGCTCCGCCGGGACACCTTAGTGAATCGGCTGTCGCTTTGTTTACTTAATTAAAAAGGAAAGTTACAAACCTATAGTTAGTAGAAGTAGTTACAATAATAAATACATTTCGTTGAACATGAGGTGCTGTTAAAAATTAAGTGCACTTGCACGAGGTTTCTCGGGATGTTTCATGATCTATCTTTATCTTTGGTTTTTGTCTAGCTTCCTTTATTTGCAATGAGCCCCTTATGTGCAAGAAGGGCGCCAAGCGATATGAAACGCGAATTTAGAAGTGGCAGCTTTGAACTGTTCCGTTCAATAATTTTACCTTATTATCGTTCGGGGCATTAAAATCAAATCCACGACGGGAATATTCACTATCACTATAAAAAAACATCGGACAGCTACAAAAAACTTCTTGCTTTTCCACCTCGGTTAACTGCTCCGGTTTATTGTCTTTCGTCATGAGTTATCCTTGCAAGGCAGGCGACTACTGGGGGCAACATTTACCAATAAACAGATACACCCAGCCGACCCTCGGGTACGGGGCATTCGGCGCTCCGTTCAGCTGCAGCCGTGACGTCACACTGTTATCAACAGGCCGGCCGGCCGGCCGCTGTCTGAGTCTGACGGGACAGGGGCGTCTGATGGGGCGGTGACAGATAGGACAAGCCCCGACCCGCACCGTGCAGACGTGATATCCGAGCGTATCAGATAATATGGTGTTGTACGGCGCACCTAAACCACCGCATGCTACAATTAAGGTTTCAATCGTCGTTCTTTATTCCACAGAGAAATGACAGTGCACGGTTCAATCCTTCATCGGGCAGCTTCGTCACGCTGCCGCAAGATGGCGCTGCGATCGTGAGTTTCCGCGCGCCGCCAACAGATGTCAGCACCTTTACCTCGCTCCGAGCACGCTTCTGTCCTCCCTGCGGAGCCCCTTATGGCCAACTTACGTCGAGCGGGCGTCGCGGACGAAGCACGTGTCTCTGGCGCCGGCGTCCTCCCTCCGAGACGTCTTCCGAACCTGCCGGGTGTCAGACGGGTCACGTCAGCGGGGGCACCACGACACCCTTCCCCGACCACGAGGGCACTGTACAATCCATCCGCGTCACGCGTCACACAAGGCCACACACGGCCAAATACACATCATCCGCTGCTGACAGACCGCGGCGACCCCTCCCCGCCCCGCGTCCCTCACCCGGTCCCCGTTGGCGGCGGCCCCCGGCCCCCGGCGGCGACGGCCGACTGTTTTAGCCGGCGTACGTCGGTGTGTGTCGTCACGGTGTAGGGTCGGAGACCGAGACCGCCGCTCGACAGGTCACACAGCCCCCCCCCCGAGCCCCTCTGCCGGCCCGCCGCCGCTGTTGCCCTTGGCCGCTGTCCATTCCGACGGCAGCGTGGACCGGACCTGCCGCCTGAGCCTTCACGGGCTCACTGGCTAAAACCGACCATCCTCGGGCATCAGCCAACGCTTCAACAAAGCCGGCCCATGTTTATAGCGTCTGCTGCCCCCGGCAGATGTGCTAATGTGAACAAAACAAAATGATGGCAAAGACGTAGGGCCAAAAAGCCGTAAAGGTGGCTTTCACCCACCCTAAATGTAATAACTCACTGGCTTATGGGCAACGAAAAGCCGTGCGGCCCTCACAATGCTAGCGTTCAACGTAGCAGGGCGGGCTGCCCATGAGCTGAGCACGTCCCTCTGTCCGCCCCCAAATAAGCCCCGAGATCCAGAACACCCGTAAAACTGCTTGCGTCAAACTAACAGACCCGAAATAGCGCGAAATGTAACACCATTGACGTCATAGAGGCCCAGATAAATAGGGAGAGAAGGAAAGGAGGCGGTAGAGGCGGGGGGAATGGAGGGAGGATGGAAGAGGCGGGGAGGAACGGAGGAAAGAAGGTAGAGGCGGGGGAGGAGGGTAGAGGGAGGGAGAAACGGGGAAGGAGGGTAGAGGGAAGGAGGAACGGGGGAGGATGGTAGAGGGAGGCAGGAACCGGGGGAGGAGGGTAGAGGCGGGGAGGAACGGGTAGAGGCGGGGAGGAACGGGTAGAGGCGGGGAGGAACGAGGATAAGGGTAGAGGCGGGAAAGAACAGGGGAGGGTAGAGGCGGGGAGGAACGGGGGAGGAGGGTAAAGGGAAAGAGAAACGGGGGAGGGTAGAGGCGTGAAGGAATGACAGTACAGGAGGTCTTATCATACCCAATGACCCTATAACATCCGTTCATCTTGCTTCTATAGAGTATCCTTCGAGATGGGTGGAGCTTTTCAGAAGAAAACTTGGTGGGGCAAAATGTTAGGTTGCTTGTTTTGCACAGCTGAGTCGAAAAAACGATCATTTCAATGCCAGCAAACCTTCAAATTGTATGGTATTTCGTCGGTTATGTGATAGATGACCATTTGAAAGCCAAGAACCTATAAATATGACCAAACTTGGTGGGACAAAGCACAAAGTTGGTGGGACCACGCTCAAAGTTGGTGAGGTAGTGGCCCCAAGGAGACTCCGCCAGTGTCCTACGATCAATTACGATCAATTACGATCAATTACGATCAATTACGATAGATTACGATCGGTATGGCACCTCTCCCCTGTTTCGTGACTTTTGGCATTAATTTTGACATTCGACAAACATATATTTGTAAGATGATATGCTGTAAAAACGGTCTCTTTTTGACAGCCTGCTATCAGAAATTGGCTTGGGTGACATACAGCAGGGCGTGTTAATAACGTTCAGATAGTGCTGCATTCCACTAATCTCCATAATACCTGCCATTGCGGGTGAAATCATTGCGGTCTTCTGTGATTTTGAAATACTTCGATAAGTGAAAAGTTCGAGAACCCCCAGCCGAGCTATAGATGCACAGAAAGGCGGCAGCATCACTGAAGTGACGTGAGCAGTATCCAGTTCGACAGGTTTCAGTAATATCTATGCGCAACGCCAGCAAGGTTTAGGAAAAATAAGCTAGCGAATCTCTACGATACAGCCGATCCTTGCCGTTTCTCTCCATGTAGCATACATGTGGGGAGCATACTTCGATTATTTCATTTAACCCGCCCCCCTGGCACTCGATTTTCCACGACCTGCTGGGGGGGGGGGGGGGTTGTGTTTGAACACACCCCTCGATCTCGGCTCATATGGGACGTAGAGGAAAAAAGCTTCCGAAAGCTCGTCAAAAATAAATTTCAAATCTCGTCCAGTCATTATTTTACTTAGGTCAATATTGAGGCCACCAGAGGTTATCAAAGGTCAAATTTGCCAAAATTAAGCCTTTTCAGGAATTCCCGCCATTATCTTGGGAACTATGATAGTTAGGAATAAACAAAAGCAGTAGAAGGCCCTTGAAACGCTCTTTCGACCAATAAGTCATCATACTTGACTTCAGGTCAATAGTTACGATTCAGGGGTCATCACGTCCAAAATTTGCGTTTTCGACGAAAATAGTTTTCCATGGAAACTTTTGACCTAAAAAGCTACTATAATAGTTTTGGTACCATCGTGTTTCTCTCGTCAAGGCTGAACGAAATATATATTTGAAGTATTTCGAGTTGACCTTGAAAGGCCAACTTCAAAATAGGACCTGAGGTTAAGGCCACGTTTAGACTCAAAAGGTCATGTTGCAATCAGTCGATGCACCTGAATGGATATGGGATGAGTTGGGCAAAAAAAAACGGAGGCGGGGGTCAAATAACCCCTCAGCAGGGCGCGGGTTACAACCACAGCCTTCGGTCACGATTTTAATTCAGGGTTTACGAAACAATACCATATACACCGAGTTGTGCTATTATCGTCGAGTGTTACGCATTAATAATTAACATATCAAGTCTGCAATGACCTCGCCATAGATACCTGACCCAATAAAACGGAGCGTTATGTACGACATTGCTAGTATTGCAGCATATGCCTTATACAAAAAGTGTTACTACAGACTCTAGCACAAAGGGAGTGTACACTGTACATAGTCCGACAAACCAAATAAGAAAACATGCCAAAACGGCTACGGCTAACGGCTTATCTACTCTCATAGGCGTACCCCCCCCCCCCCCCACACACTTTTCGACCAAAAATTTCGCTAAAATCTACTTTATCTCCAAAGATGAATCTTAAGGCGGCAAACGATTCACCAAGGCGAGAGGATCCTAAATCTGCAAATACATTTTTCATAGGGGGGTTAG
>JARFNZ010127548.1:0-11581 GCA_031763405.1 Balanus nubilus
GTCCGCGACCAGCCGCCGCCGCCGCCGGCCGACGATCCGTCCCCGCTCGGAGTACAGTGGAGAGACGGGACGGCACGGGAGAGGACAGTGGAGAGAGCAGCGGAGGAGGGACAGCGGCGGTGCTGCTCTGTGAGAGAGGAGGGGAGTGGTGTGCGGTGACGGTGACCGTGACGGTGACGGTGACCGTGGCTGTGACGGTGACCCGGTGACCGTGCGCGGTGACCCGGCCTGACCTGGTGACGGCTCGGTGACAGTCCGGTGTGTGAGGGGAGGCCTGGAGGCCCGCTCGGTGAGCTGTATCTGTGACCGCGGACGGCCGACCCGCCGGCCGCCCCTCTCCGGTCACGCTGGCCGCCTGCCTGCCGCTCGACATGACCCGTATGGGGGCCGCCTCCGCCGAGGTCTCCATCAAGGACGAGCCGCTCGACCTGGACACCAGGAATCAGCACGACGCCTCGCCTGACGCCAATGACGCCAGCTTCGGTGAGCGCTCCGCCTCCGGGCGGCCCGGGGCGCCGTGCCCAGACGGCGTCCTGTGTCCACTGTCCTGTCCTGTCCTTGTCCCCGAGACGTTGGCCGTCGGCGCGAGCGGAAAGGGCCGCTTCCGGTCCTGTGTGTGCTGTGTATCGCGTGCTCCAAATGCCTCGGGCCCATGTATAGTGCCTCGGGCCCATGTAGTCTCAATTGCCGAGTGCGGTCGTGGCTTGTGAGCCTTGTGAGACGTAATTGCATTGTGGAGAACAATGGCTGCTGGCCTTGACCAATGTGGATTACTCGGAGCCATTTTCCCTACAAAATAGCCGCAGCCATGCGCAGTACCGAGTTGGACACCGCTGAACGACGGACACGGGTACGGACACGGACACGGACACGGACACGGGCACGGACACGGACACGGACATGGACATGGACACGGGCACGGGACACGAACACGGGCACGGACATGGACACGGGACACGAACACGGACACGGGCACGCGGCACGGCGGCGAGGCCCGGGGTTCAGCGATGTACTTGTCCACAAGCTGGACAGACGACGATACGGTATTGGACCCGTCTGACGTCATGACCGTCGGCGCATGACGTCACGGCAGGGCGTATGACGTCATCCGCCGGTCACCGGTGTGCGGGCGAACTCCAGGTTGACAGGGGACAGCGAAATGTCACGACAGCTGAATGTCACTTAGACGGAGCAGTAAGGTGTACACGATCTAATTGGGGACTCATGAACTTTCCAGGAGTGGCGAGGGTCACCTGACATTCACGCTGTATGATGAACTTTCCGATTATATGACAGAGGTCTTGTGTATCGTGTCGTCAAATACTGGCGACTTTTAATGTGGCTTATTTTCAGTTTATGCGCCTACGTGACATTTCGGGTTCTGGTTGTTGTTCACCGAATCTGCTGTGAGGCCGGGGTCCGCCTGCTCTGAGATATGCCACCAAGTATGGTGAAGATTATGGGGAATCGAAGTTGTGCTTTTAGGGTCAAACTAGAGATGGGTATTATAATTAGCCCGGTTCACTACCATGCCACAGAAGAGTGCAATGGGCGCAAATTGACCTAAGCAGTTGTCGCGCCCTGAAACCCCAATTAACAAACAAATAAACAAACAGGAGTGCAGCGTGTTCGCGTGGGCTCGGCAGATCCTCGACTGACTGATGTCACGCCGGTCCTCGAGACTTCCCCGACTGACGTCACGTCAGACTGACGTCACGTGACGTCTGTCAGAGCCGAGTGTTGGACCGGCAGGACCGCGTCCTTCCGGGCGGCGGTCGGTCTCCAACCCGTCAGCGATAGCTCCCCGGAGCCACTGCCGCTGCCTCTGGCTCCACTGCCGCCACTATGTCAGGCTCAGCCACCGGCGGGCCGGGCCGGGGCCTCACAGGGGTCTCTGAGCCGCTGCTGCGGTGTCACCGGGCGGCCCTGACCCGACCGACCGACCGACCGACCGACCGACCTACCCGTCAGTCAGTCCGCCCGTCAGTGGCGGCGGGAGACGCCATCAGCCGCCAGTGCCGTCAGTCAGCGCCCATACCCCACGGCCAACCGACCCCTGCCTGCCGTCTAACCGGGCCGACGTCCCCGGCTCCCTGCTCTGCCGGCATTGCGTCCCCCCGTCCGCTCCTAAGGCGCTCCTCAGTCCACTGCCGACCCGGCATCGCTGCCTGCTGCTGCTGTCGCGTGTGAGGGCCGACCTAGACCCGTCCCGGTGTGGATAGGGTGGTGTGGACTGTGGAGCACCCCGGCCGATCCACAGCCACAGAGCCGCCCGCCGCCCGCCGCCCGCTGGACAAAGGGCTGACCGGTCCGCCCGCCCCGTCCCGCCCGGCCCGGCCCGTCCCGGCCCAGCAGCACCCCGCTCGGTCCGTTCCCACGCCGGTGCCGCGCGTTGACCCCGACCGGAGCAGCATGGCGCCCCTACCGGACCCCGGCTGACCCTCGCCGCTCCCCTCCCTCTCTCCCTCTCCCTCTCCCTCCCCCCGCCGGACGCTGGGGCAGGTCCCACTATCGATCGGAATTTGCGCTCCGACCGGTCCCGGCCCCGGGCCGGCAAAAAATCGCCGCAACAATGGGGAGACCCAAACCAGGGCGAGCCATCGATCCAGAAGGGGTGCTGGGCGGACGGTGGGACGGTCGGTCGGTCGGTCGGTCGGCCGGCCACGTGGTCGGCTGCCGAGCACGCCGCCACTTCGTCCCCATCCGGTCCGGTCTCGGCGGTCCCGCCGGGGTGCTGCTGTGCGTTATCTCCCCTTTGACGGCTGACTGTGTAAATAGACCGACCTGGTGCAGCGGCGGGGTCGCCGGGGCCGACTGAGGGCGGCCGTCTCATCTCCGACCTCCCCGACCTCTGACCTCTGACCTCTGACCTCTGACCTCTGACCTCCCCGACCTCTGACCTCTGAGCGGTGGCCGGCCCGGCGCTGTGTGGCGCGTCCCATTGGGCCGGCGCGGTGGCCCGTGACGGTCACAGGCGTGGCGTGACGCCGGGTCACCCCGCCGTGACTGGCCGTCCCCGCGTGACGCGCCCGCTCCTGCCGATTGCTCGGCCCCGCTTCCTACCGACCGGCCGCCGCCACCGCCATTCTCCGGTCCGCGCTCCTCCCGTCCCGTCCCCGTCCCGTCCCGTCCCGTCCCGTCCCGTCCCGTCCCCGTCCCGTCCCGTCCCGTCCCCGGTCTGGGCGTGCTGCTGTTGCACAGTTGACAAACAGCTGGCCTCCGGCTTGGCTGGGAAGAAAGCTGCAGCTTTCCGTGCAAAAAAAGCTCAGGCTTCAATGCAACATCCGGTGAATAGAGTCACATATGATGATGTTGCAGCCTGTCTGCTGGCGTTCTAACCATGGCTGTATGTGTCTGAGCCGTGTGGAGCAATACCAAGTGGGCATGACCCCCTATACAAATCATCTAATTCTTACCTTGGATACGGGGAGAGAATCAGATCAAAGAAAATGACACGTTCAGCTAAGTACAAGGCAAGAAATGGTTAGTTGACGTGGCTTCAACATACGCGCACGACTGCTGTGCCTGATAAAGGATCACCGCGGGCACTCAGGTCATATCTGATGACGGAAGATGCACCAATTACAATCATATCTCACATCCTCCGCTACTGTTATCACCATCATAAACCCAACCTTCCACTACACCAGGCCACACTGCATCATTGTGCAGCATTGTGCAGTTTTTTTATTTATTAAAGGACGACGAGCGCCAGCAGCTTCTGCGTACCGACCCCATCACTTTACGCCCCGTGTGCCAATTATAACCTCGGCGCACCTCCGAGGCACCGCTGCGCACCTTCAGACGTACCGCCCCGCCACGCAGGACACCCGTGAGGCAGGGCTAGTAACAGGGCCGCCGCTGGGTGACTTAGTGCGTGTGATGACGGCGGCAGCGGTGAGATAACGCGTGCAGTGACGGCCGCCCGACCGGCTGCCGGCTGCCGGATGACGCCTGACATCCTGCCGCAACAGCTGGTGGACGGTGCACGCGTGAACGCGGCGGTATGGTGCACTATTATCACGTGCACGGAAGCACGGGAGCCACTGAGGACGCCGTCCAGGGACCAGATAATAATGGACGGTACTGGCAGGATGGATCGCTAACAAGTAATATTTAGTCTCAATTATCCGTTGCGAGCGTTGTTTTGCAGCTCAAAACCCAACATCGCGCACGTAAACACAAATGAATGTCACCACGTCAATTGTGTCGTGGAGAAGTTGCGTACACAGCTTTTAACTGTCAAGTTAGCATGTCGTGCAAACAACATGGAGTGGATTTGTCGTTAGCGGAAATTTTATCAGCTTCTCTCATGTCCATTGATTGTTCTGTCCGTCACAGTTTTTGCCTCTGTGGCGTGAATGACACTGTCCCTATCATGCCGTAAACACTAAAGACACGGCCCTTCACTAATACCGTGGGAATCTGTCACACACGACACACGTTTTAGCGGCTGAGGCCCGCATTCGATGCGTCACGGGTGACCCGGCAGATAAGTGACGATGTTGTCCACGACTGACAGACATTAATCATTTTAACATTCCTTCAGTCTTACATTTCATAGACCTCTCCTTGGTCGCTGGTCACGGGTGCTACCAATTCAGCGTTGTCACTCTTCTTCCTCCCTTTCTCCTCTTCCTTCATTCTCCTTCTCCTTCTCTCTCTCTCTCTCTCTCTCTCTCTCTCTCTCTCTCTCTCTCTCTCTCTCCCTCTCTCTCTCTCTCCCTCTCTCTCTCTCTCTCTCCCTCTCTCTCTCTCTCTCTCTCTCTCACTCTCTCTCTCTCTCCCTCTCTCTCTCTCTCTCTCTCTCTCTCATGTTTCAGTTGTACCGTCCGGGATGTAAGTACATATACCACGTCGTCGTACTTTGTCGGAAATTCTGCCTCCAAGCTGATCCACTATATCTGGCCGGAGAATTGGACACAGGTGTCCATTCATGTTTAATGTATTGCACAATGCACAGTCTGTACGACGTCACTACCAACCGGAAACTTCATGCACCGGAACACGGGAAGCGGGTCACTAGAAGATCAGAACAGAGGAGCGAGTCAGCTGTTTCCTTCAGCGACGAGTGAAATATAGCATCGACCTCCCATCCCTGTATGTATGTACATGGCTGCAAGGAACATTTTATTACCACCCGCAATATTATTACGTTCAACGTCCTCCGCGTGTCGTGTGAGTTGTGTTTTATGTCTCGCGTCTTGCTACATCTGTTCTGTACCCTGTGTCCTATGTTATCTGTGTCCGCTGCGTCGTGGGCCTCGTATCCTTTTTCCTGTCCCGAGTCTGACCCCGTGTTCCACAAGTGAACATTTATAAATCATTTTGGATTTCTCCCTATAGCTAAATTGTCTTATGAATATGTATATTGAATTTACAAAGTAAAATTAATACAGATACACATGTGCACTTAATGTTTAAATACTGTGCAATGGAATTTGAAGATAATTGTCACAAACTCCTTAACTACACGCAAATTCGTGACTACTGCTTATGAAAGCCTATTAAGATCGGTGAGTGATTGATGCCTTCTCATCTTTCTTGTTCATTTTTTCATTATCGATCCATGTATATTATAATTACCTGAAGTATCTGTTGACATAACGGCGTCTGTTTTTCGTCCCATCCACAAAATGGAATATGATGTTTGGTAGCTCTTCCAAACAGGTGCGTCTCAGGTCATCTCGATATGTCATAAATCTGTCTGATACCTGTCTATACGTCGCCCGCTGAAGGGACAGATACGTGTGGAGCGATTGTCACTGATAACCGGCTGTGATTGGTTTAACGGGAATCGGTTGTGAGGTGGAAAGGAGGAGCAGGTGTGTTGGGCGAGGCTGTCGGCCACTCTAGCTCCGCCTTATCCCACGCCCATCAGACGCAGTGGCTGACGAGACGGCACAAAAACCACTCCAGAGTGGCCAAACATCGGCACAATGGACGCCGACTTCGACTGGTTCATGTCGATACACGTTCGGATTGTTCGGTTTGAAAAGATGCACTTTTGTGTTTCGTATTAAAATGTCATGTCGGGTATAATTACGCCGTTCATGGTTAAGGGATAGAAAAAGAGTATGTTTTCAGTGAGAGTCTGTGCAATCATCAACTTGTTGTGGAATGTTCTGCTAGGAAATACAGTAAAAACAAATGACCCATGCTACGTATTTTATTCAATGCACTCAGAATGCCTTAGTGATAACTAGTGGTGCAAGATTCAGACATTTGTATAAATAATGTCCGATCCAAAGTCCGATCCAATCTGACAATGTTGTCCAAAAAATGTCCGTAGATTTTGGGCGTCCAAAAATTGTCCAATTAAAGAAATGTATACATTCAAATTTTCAGGTTTGTTTTACTTTTTATGAACACAACTACCATCACACCATTTTGTTTCAGTTGGTGATTGAAATGCCTATATAAAAATGCACGCTTTTGTCACAAACATGTTTTTGCCCGAATGCCCTGTCCGAAAATTGTCCAAGAAAATCTTAATTGAATGTCCAAAGTCCAAATTGGACTTGGACTATTTTTGGACGTCCCAAAAATTGGACTCCGATTTACACCACTAGTGATAACCATAACAAAGAACTTACGCCGTGACGACAATCTTGGATGAAATGCCAAGATAACAAACTCATTATAACAATATGTTCATTTTATCTGCATCTTCCACCATTAGCAACAGATTAATTTCGCGCCAGCAGTGTATGACACTTACTCCTTTTCAAAACAAGTATCACAGTCGCAAAAAATACGTGGGCAATTAGTACCCCTTACAATGACACCCTAACACTTGATGAATAAAACGCACAGTTCACTTTCAGAGAGAGCATCAAACCTTGACGATAAAGCCAGCAGTACAAGTCTAATTAAACGCCTAAGAGGCATACGAGTTCATTAGCGCGTTCAATCCTCCAGACGGCTGCGTTTAGGTCCATCGCCCACTGTGACATGTCACTGACCTTTCGCGACAATAAAATATCGACAAACATGCCGCGCACGTGCGCACCGTCTCGATGTAATACCGTCGTAATACGTGCCGAGGACCGCCAGACGTGCTCTCTGGAATGTCCAGATCAGATATCCCCGGGTACAGAGCCTCATGATGATGGCTGCTGACGTACGGACGATCGGAGGGGAGCGGGGCTGTGGCCATGAGAGAACATTCCCGGAGAGAACGTCCCGGGAGAACGTCCCGGGAGGACGTCCCGAGAGAACGTCCCGAGAGAACGTTCCGAGAGAACTTTCCGGGAGAACGTCCCGGGAGAACGTCCCGAGAGAACGTCCCGAGAGAACGTCCCGATAGAACGTCCTGGAAGAACGTCCCGAGAGAACGTCCCGGGAGAACGTCCGGGAGAACGTCCGGGAGAACGTCCCAGGAGAACGTCCCGGGAAAACGTCCCGAGAGAACATCCCGAGAGAACGTCCCGAAAGAACGTCCCGAGAAAACGTCCCGAGAGAACGTCCCGGAAGAACGTCCCGGAAGAACGTCCCGAGAGAACGTCCCGAGAGAACATCCGAGAGAACGTCCCAAAAGAACGTCCCGGGAGAACGTCCCGAGGGACGTCCCGAGGGAAGAACGTCCCTAGGGGAAAACGTCCCGAAGTTCTGGAGGAGGATGTCCTGAGGGCATGGTGGTCGCCACTAGAGGGGGAGGGGGGGGGGGGTGACCCGTCCCCTCGGACATTTTCGGACCATAGCACTACGCCTGTGGGCGTTGTATGGGAAAACATGCCTGAAAATGCCTCTGCCTCCCAACTTTCGGAGGGCGCCGACCCGTTTGCCTGAGGGAAACTCATTTGGAATCACCGGTAGAGGACGTCCCAGATTAAAACATCCACGCAGAGAACGTTCCAGGGTCGAGAGAGCACGCCCCGACCTTACCCACTTGGCCACAGCGACAAAACGGAAGTGCGCCTTAGTCACAGTGACCGGCGCCGCGTGGGTGCCGGCTGTCCTCCCGTGCGTGGATTCCGCGTGCGTGGAGTGCGTCGGATTCCAGCAGCGCCGGCGGACGCCGAGTAGACAATACTGCAGTCCGGTGATTCATTACACAATGACACGGCGACGCTAACGTCCGATAAACACGTCACCGGTCGGCGCTCGACACTCGCCGGGATGTGATCTCTTCGTCGATAACGTCGCCCCACTTCAAAGGCAGCTCACGAGGGGAGGAGTAGCAGTATGCTCCGTTCGGCGGAGATGAGGTACTCAGCACTACACGCTGACACAGAGGAGCTGCCCCGGGGGCAGGCCCAAGGTGACAGACGACAGGCGGAGGCTGCCCCAGTGACCTCTGGAAACAGCTGGTGGGTCGATACTCGTGGTAGACTGTCCAGTATCCACTGTCCAATGTCCAGAGAAGTGCTGTCTAGTGTCTAGCCACTCCAAATTACCGGCTATGCAGCAACTTACGATTATCGGGTGCAGATATAGACGTAGGTACGAGGGGAGTGTTTACTTGCATGGTAAGTGTCAGCAATAATTTGACTACCTGCGCTGGACTTTCTGGCGAGTCATTTAATTATAGGAATGCACCAATTACTCGCACATGCACTTGCTTTGTTCTTCAGCAATAACTCAACTGAAACGTGGACAAAACGAACGAACACTCTCACCATAGCCGATGTAATCAAACAAATGCACCCGTTCATCGATATTGTTCGCATGGCCTGGAGGGTTTACGACACTGTAGTAAAACGTTCACTATGCGCTCACAGCACACAACTTCGCGTGGCGACACCTCGACGACACCTCGCCATCCCCCGTGACCCCAGACCCCCCCCCCCCCCCCACCCCACCCACCCCACCCCACCTCCCTGTAAAATCAAACATCCCGTGGGCGGTGATCGACGCCGTCTCCCTGTGTCCTGGGGGGTTGATTGGCCCCATCGCCGGAACAAATAAAATACCACGACAGCCATGACTCCTTACCCGGCACACTCTGCCAAAAAGAACGAAGCCACGATGGGTCGCCGCTGTTCCCGGTAATTATATCTGGACTGGCACTCTAGTCGCTACTGAACATGTTTTTTTAAACATTCGGTGCTGATGATACAGGTCTGTAAATGGTTATAGACGATAGGCCAATGAATATGTTATTGTAAGGCCTCAATTAGTGGACTTCCATTGTCTGACGGCTGATTAGAAACTTTATGTCCTGGACGGACGGACGGACGGACGGACGGACGGACGGACGGACGGACGGACGGACGGATGTGATATACATACATGTTAAATTAGTGGTTTAGGGTTGTTGAAATTACCTGAAGCAGGTCAACACGGTCCAATACTATAACAATAAAGTGGTTTATAACTAATAAACTAATTGAGTCGACGCATGATGAAGTGCGCTCACCGGACAGAGATCAGCTCAAAAGGCATCCATCAATGACATGAACGCCGTTGATTAGTAACTGACATATCAAGGTCCCATTGTAATGTCATGGACGTAGAAGAACGCGACTGAACCCAGTCCTACTGGATGAAAATAAAAACTATATGACAACATGCTGTTTAGAGAAAGCCAACAATGTAGTTGCTCATATTTTGTACTTAAAAGCTTATTTGGAGGCCAGTCTTTCAGATATCCCTAGCAGGCAGAACACAGCATTTATATCAACATCGAATTGAGCTGATATCAACTAAGGACGTTTCACTTTCCACATGTGGTGCAATTAGTAACACTGCTAACGGAACAGGATAACAGCGTTTATAACAAGACATATTGTGCAACCTGAGAATGACTTCATTGTGGATTTTCCCGTCAACCAGACAGAGCTTCTGAGTGTGAACAAATGGCGCTCACAAAAATAGCAGCGAATTACTTCGGTATTATACGTTGACGCTTTGTCACTACCGTAGCAAATTCTGTGTCACTGTGGCGCTGCCGCCACCATAGAACTGCCAACCAATAGGAGCGCCAATGCCAAGTAACTATGCTGCAGTCATAACCACCACGTTATTGCCAACACGAAGTAGAGTGCCTTTGTCTTTAACAAACGAGTAATCATCGGAAAACTCTTCACCAACAAATGTGCACAGTTTTCCGTGCAGTTTATGGATTAACATTGCGCGCGTGCACATTGATAAAGTGTGTACATACATTCGCATCGACACGTGCCCTGCTTTGTACGGCGCCGTGTCTCGGTGCATTTTATACGGCAGAAAGAAAATATTACATCATTTCATGGACAAAACGACGTCATAATAATGCCAAACAGGCCTGAAAGGGATATCCGTTCCAGGCCCATGAATACAATTAATGTCACATTAAGCATGTTTAGAGGGCCACTACAGAGCGGCCATAGTCGGGCGCACGATAAAGCCACATGCCACCTGTGACCCGATCGATTAACAGTCATCGAAGGGCGTTTTCACACCTCTACATGAACAGCGCAGCACGAAGTCGTTCGTTGTGGAAACTGGTCTAACAAACTCTTGTGGCATGCGTGAAATTTTATGTGAATTTCCAAGGGCTCATAGATTGTTTATAAGGCTGTCATGTCATGTGTTCGATGCGTTTAAATAAACTTTATGGCAGAACAATGTTAACATTTAATAACATTCCTTTATGTCCTTTCTTTTATGAGGTTATAAGGTTTATTATATTTTGTATTTTATATTCTATAAGGTTTATATTATTCTTTTATAAGGTTTAGGGGCCAAAATTAAGTGCACTTACGACGTTTTAACTAAACCAAAGAGCATTCAATATTGACATGAATTTCCTCTTCATTTTCTCGCACAAACACTTCGATTCATATACAACCTATCCATCGCACTGTTTTCAGAAGCTTCAAATTTATTGTGACGATACCGTCGTACTTCCCTCTTCGTACTGCCCAGTGTTAGGAGTGCACTGCCCAGTGTTAGGAGTGCACTGCCCAGTGTTAGGTGTACACTGCCCAGTGTTAGGTATGCACTGCCCAGTGTTAGGAGTGCACTGCCCAGTGTTAGGTGTGCACTGCCCAGTGTTAGGTGTGCACTGCCCAGTGTTAGGAGTGCACTGCCCAGTGTTTGGTGTGCACTGCCCAGTGTTAGGTGTACACTGCCCAGTGTTAGGTGTGCACTGCCCGTGCACTGCCCAGTGTTAGGTGTACACTGCCCAGTGTTAGGTGTGCACTGCCCAGTGTTAGGTGTACACTGACCAGTGTTAGGTGTGCACTGCCCAGTGTTAGGAGTGCACTGCCCATTGTTAGGTGTACACTGCCCAGTGTTAGGTGTACACTGCCCAGTGTTAGGAGTGCAGACAGTTGGCAGGGAGTGAAGGAGGGAGGTAGTGAGGTAGTGAGGTACGGAGAGAGGCTGCGGTCTCGGGGGAGAGTCAGCCGACCGATGCAGTGTCGGTGATGACCGGTGATGCGGTGTCGGTGATGACCGGTGATGCGGTGTCGGTGATGACCGGTGATACAGTGTCGGTGATGACCGGTGATGCAGTGTCGGTGATGACTGGTGATGCAGTGTCGGTGATGACTGGTGATGCAGTGTCGATGATGACCGGTGATGCAGTGTCGGTGATGACCGGTGATGCAGTGTCGGTGATGACTGGTGATGCAGTGTCGGTGATGACCGGTGA
>JARFNZ010127559.1:0-10280 GCA_031763405.1 Balanus nubilus
CACATTCGCTGTGTTGATTCTTATATTGATACTGTATTGTGTTAGTTGGTAAGGCATAATGTTTAGGGATTTTTAACACAAAAATTAAGTTGTTGACAGTTTGTCGTAAAGAAAAGGAGACCAGTGTTGTTTGTCAGTAATACAGCACGCATGCAGTCGTTCGTCACACAGGGTGTTTTTATTTGTTATTTTATAGAAAGGTTTATTTTCATGTACGATTAACGAGTACCTAAACTCATGGGTCTCGTTTTAACGCACGTGCAACATTAAAACATGTATAAATATTTTGTTTTTTTATTTTTTTCCCAAAATATCCAAGGAACCAGGAACACCGAGCCTTTCCCGGTGGTGTTGGTATATTGGTAGTCCAAGCAAGAGACCCCGTTCGAGGGACAAGTCATTAGCCGGCGGACGCCGCGATCAGCTGGCCAGCAAAAACTCCGAACCGATCGTGCCTTGGCCATTGTTATTAAGGTATAGATAGGCCTTACAGAAGTCGTGAAAGGCAAGGCAGAAAATCTAACAAAGCTTAAGGAGGTCAGTAACTCCTTTGACAGCGGTCTGGACTCGGCGGAAATTCTCGAGGCAACACGACACGTTAACCGCGGAGCTCAAGCATCTCGGGATGAACATGGTGCCACATTTCAACGCCGCCTGAATCCAATGAGGCGAGGGAATGGGGAAGGAGATAAAATGAAAATGTCGGAATGTTATGAAATACAAATTATACGCTGAACTGGTAGGTAAATCCTTTTTCCTTTTGGCAGGGAAATGTATATGGGGCGATAAGTTTTTAACGTTACTACGTAAAAACACCCTGTACGTATGGCCGGCAGGGTTGTCTATGAGATGCGCTTTAAATCGAAACCGTCCTTAGAGCACGTTCCACTGATGAGCAATAATAACGCAAAGCAGGTTGTCCTATGGTTACGCCATTTTTACTTCAAATGCAGTATGCATAATTCAGTGTTTCTACTTTAAATTTGGACATGTTTCGCGACCCATCACACCAATTGGGCCAAGGTCACTAAATCTGGACTACGGGTTAACTACATTGGGTGAAGAATATCTCGTGTGGTAATTCAGAAAACGGCAATGCCCAATGGCCCTCTTGGAATGGCTCTGTTCGGCTTTCGAGAAATAAGTCACGCTTTATATTTCACTGATTTGTATGCGTAGGTACCAATGTAACAAACCAATGTAACAAAAAAAAACAAGTTTTTCATGAACGCAGCTAAACTCCTTTGGGACATATTTACAGGAACAGACGCCTGCGACTTTTGGAACGCCTTAGATCCACTGCTTTCTCATGTTTTTTTAGATTGAGAGAAAAACATTAACTACACAATACAGAAGCACCACCATTTACATAGCATCGGCCCGGGAAGCCAGCGCGGCCGGAAGCTATCCACGACCCCGCAGCTCGCTACAAAACAGCAGCCACTACGAAGCCAGCCAAAGCCCTCCAGCCACAGCTCGCCCAGCTGCCCGCCGCGCCACCGGGGTAGAGCCGAAACAGCTTGAGAGATGGTCACGTGACCGACAGCCTTGCGCATGCGTGCTGGGCACGTGGGATGGAAGCTAGTCTATGGGGTGGCACCGGTGTGGCGCCCCGACGGCTGAGGAGCCGCCGAGCTGTACCTCAAAGTCCTTTGTGAAGGCGTGGGACAGAGACGCACGCGGTCAGCTCAGCCGCGGCCGCCTGGTTTGGGAACAGGTTCCGACCGGTTTAATGGTGAAGAACGAGGACCATCTCAAAAGCTCCCCGTCCGTCTGGGGCCCCGCTCGACCACCCCGCGTACCAAATCCCCGGCTATTGTTAAACATAAGAGCGCGCGCATCTAGTCGACCACCGGACCTGCTCTGTCGCACCTCCCGACATGCAACAGAGAGAGATGGATATGCAGCAGGCAGTGTTCCGAGCCTTGAGCCGAGCATTCTCCGACCACACCGAGAGAGGAGGACAGCCAGCCAAACTCAGACGTTACTTCAGACCCGGGATGCAGAACGACCGATAAACTGTGCCGGGGGTGGAGCGCGCCGGCCGCGGACAGGCTGTGGACCGTGGGGACCGGACCCCGCCCGACCCGCCCCCGGGGAGACGGCGGCCCGGCCGGTGCGGCTACAAGCTACACTAGCGCGGCAGCCGGCGGCGGCAGCTGCCTGCTGACCTTGGACGTGGCGAAGAGCAGGCCGACGCCCTCCATGCAGACCTGGAGCAGCCCGCCCTCGCCGGTGGTGAGGTCTTGCACGGGGAACTCGCCGCCTAGGTCCAGGCCGGGTGCGGTGCCGGTGCCGCGCGCCGCCGCCCGCTCCATGGCCTCCTTCACGCAGTAGTACAGGTCCCGACACTGGCGGTAACCAGACATTAACGGAGGTTAGTACAGACGGGCCTCAGTGTAGATATACTCTCATGGCTTCCTTTACACAGCAGTACAGGTTCCGGCATAGGTAGTTATAGGACATCAGCAGGAGTCAGATCAGGCCAGATATACACAACGTCGATTCCCTGGCGCATTTATACAGGTCCCGACGCTGGGGACACCCGCACCTCAGAAGCAGCTGTAATAATACCCGCAACGGAAACCAGCGGCACGAATGCTTGGAAGTTAGTTTTTACAATGACAGGTCTAAATTTTAGTTAGCACAACTGGACCGGAATTAACACGAGCCTCCGTTCCAGAAATGTAATTCTAAAAACATTAATATTGTCGTGATTCCGGGATCGTATTGCGTCACTTCCGCTCTCAGTATTGATCCGCTAACGACCGACCGACTTTGACGAAGGAGTCTCATCAGCAACGGAGAACCGCCTCCACCATCCCACCTTTTTCGTGTAGTACTTGTGCAGCTGGGTCTTGCCGCCGTTGCGCCGCCACAGACAGAGGATCTTGTTTTTGGGCGAGTAGGTCATGTTGACGAGTCGCTCGAACCACCAGCGTTCGACGATGACGCCGTTGACACTTCGCAGAACTAGACCGTCATCACGCACCTCCAGGAACACCAGCTCGCCTGCGTCATCAGACAGTCACCGGTTCGCTGTCATCAGACATTCTATCTTCATCACTTATCGGCCCATCATCACAACATTCACAGGAATGTAAAACACACTATGTTATGCTAACTATGCATGTTAAAATACACAACATTCACAGAAATGTAAAACATACTATATTATGCTAACTATACATGTTGAAAATAAATTTGGCATAAATATGGCAACATTTCGCTGTAATTTTCTAATCGGGAGCGGTCGGCGGGTCCCTCTCGGAGAGGACGTGTGATCGGCAGGCGGTCGGCAGCTCGGCTGACCTGTGCCGTCGGTGCCGCAGTGAACAGTGAAGCTCTGGCGGTGCATCTGGCGCGATCCCAGCGGCCGCAGGTCAATGTCGTTGCCGTGCTGAAATACACAGCAGACGGCGCCGGCTGAGATAGGCGTGCTGCCCAGGCCGCGTTTAAATGAACAAGGGTCGTCTTGGTAAATGCAGTTTCGGGTTTTGAGGATTCGAAGTTGGAAGATCGGGGAGGGGGGGGGGGGGGGGGGTTTGTTGTTGACAGGTTACTACGTATTGGGTACTTCACCCTTGGCGCCTGTTAACAATATATGTTTATGTATTTCGTGGTAGACAACTTTGTAATAGTTTTACAAGACGGTATTGTTTTCTTTAACACCTTGGCAACTGCATCAAACTGAATTCATGCATGAACGCACAGTGCACAGACTCCCAGCACATTACGACATCCAGAAAGTTATCGCGCCCCGCCTCATCGCCGGGACTGCTGCCGCAAACCTCCGTCACCATGGCAACTCACCAAGTTGCCGACTTGGTCGAGCAGTTCGTTGACCTCCTGGCTGTAGACGAGGCCGATGTGGCTCTTGCCGAGTAGCCTGCGCACCTTGCGCTTCATCTCGTCCTTGTTGACGTCCAGCATCACCATGAAGGCGGTCAGGTTGTACAGCATGGTGGAGAGCAGGCGGTCCTCGTCGTGCTCCAGCCTCTTCCGCTCCGTGGCCGACAGTGTGCTGTACCTGCGTTGGAAATGGAGACAAAGTCGTTACAGCGTCAGGCCGGAGATGGAAATTTAGTGAGATTGAAAGCCCAGTGCCATGATCACGGTATAGTTGACCTCTAGTAGACTCGGCGCGATGGAGGACCGATTCATTTTCACATTTCACATTTGGTTTGAATGAATGTTTTTGCAATTCAAAAATGAATTATCATGATCCAACAGACCTAACAAACGCTTATAACAAATGTGTATCTATCTACAAGGCTCGCCTGTAGATATCGCTTGTAGACTCTCTTTACAACCATGATTCCCCGATAGAGAATAATTCAGGACACTAGCATGTAGCGACAGTCAGCTGCTGACCTTTGCATCATCTCGCCGGGTCCCTGGTCCATGCCGACCATGTCGCGCTCCTGAGCCACTCCGTCCAGGAAGGCGTCCTCCCAGAACTGGGCCTGATCCCACAGCGTCGAGCGGCCCTTACGCATCATCCCTGGGACACGGAGACAGAGTCATCGTCACACTGAACCTGCATCTCGTCAGCGTGTAACACAGATGTTTTATTTCTGGGATCCTTTTTGCCTGCCGTCCAGTATCACTAGCATAAGCTGCAATAGCTGTTTCCCTTAAATCCGTTATAGTTCTGTCAAAACACCAAACTGTTTTATGCAACTGCAGCAATCCCACCTCATAACGGTAGAGTAAACTATGTTGCGTAAGCCGCAGTCAACCCCCTCCACCACGGTGCCTCTACAGACTACACCACCAGCTACAAACCTTCGAACAGGTAGTTCCTGCCGGCACCGTCCGGCGAGGGCGTGCTGATGATGCTCCCCGCGTGGTACCGAAACCCCGCACTCAGCGACGACTTGGACGACCAGACGCTGGCGGCGCGCGACCGCGGCGACCGCGGCGGCCGCGGCTCCTCCAGCTCGGAATCACTCACCGCCGGCCGAAACACGCCCTGCTGGAGCCGCGCGCGGAACGCCGCCGTGTTGGTCACGATGCTGCCCGTCTCGCTGCCGCCGCGGGCTGCCTCGCCCCCCTCCGAGTCGACCGAGGCGAGCTTCCCCAGCAGCTGGTGGCGCTTCTGCACCAGCAGGTCCCGCAGGGAGTCCGCCGTGGAAGGCTCGTCCGGACTGCGCAGCACGTCGTGGACGAGCCCGCGACCCGTATCACTGAACACAGAGGCAGATGACGACTTTCTGGAGACGTCTGGCGTTACGTCCAAGTACTGCGCGCGCGTCGCTGGCGAGTACTGCGGAGACATCGGCGATCGGAGGTTCTCTCTGCTGCCGAACGGGCTGGAGGCGCCCGACGCCCCTCCGGCGGCCAGTGAGGCCGGCTCGTGCAGCTCTCGGCTCCAGTAGTGGGTGTGGGCGATCTCCAGCACCTGGAAGGCGGAGGCCATGCCGCCGAGTCCGTTCTCGCTGTAGGTGTGCTCCAGCCCACTGACCACGGCCAGCAGCAGCTTCAGCATTCCCCGCCAGACCGTCCGCGTGACGCACACGTCCTCGATGTGATCGTCCGGGCCGATCTTCTTGTCCAGCGTCTGGTTGAGGCGTGACACCACCAGGTTGCGGTAGTTCTCGTCCTCCATGAGCTTCTTGACCCGGTTCAGTTTGAGCCAGCCGATTCCCTCGCCGTCCACCACCTGTTGCACCACCTGCGCACAGCCGACATGGATTGGGGCGCGTCGGCAATACATCATTTGATCGTATGATGGTTAGATAGTTGCAATGGCAAGATAGCTGCCAGTGTTGTGCTCGATTGCGAAACTGACTCAAGTTACTCCCGTTTTGTGGAGATCTCCTCAAAACTGATCAGGAAGGAATGCGTGGGGTCGGCATCGGGGTCAATGGAGACGCAAGATTAGTAATAGGCAAGGTTTGAAAACAAAATGCACCTTACACGGGAATCTGGCACCTCGTACCGACAGCGCTCGGTTTCTTGCTGGCACCGTGCCAAAACCGTGAGGAGTGCCGTACAAAATGGGGATAGCTTGAGCCAGTGACGTCATCGAGCACAATCCTGATAGTTGCATTGCATATATTTAACGTATCGTCGCAAGTTTGCAATTGCAGCTGAGCCCTAGGCATCTACCTAAGTGCATAGATTTATTCACTTTACAGGCCATTTGAAAATGAAAAAGAATGCTTCTAAAAAAAATCGTAATTGGGAAACGACACCGCCCAAACAGGTTTTGCGCTAATAATGGGCTCGCACCACAGCTTTAACCGTTTCTGATCAGCTCCCACTGCGTTCCGTCACCTCCCCTAGATCCTCCGCCTCTCGTCTCCACTGCTCACCTCTTTGAGGAACGCCTGGCTCTCTGCAGTGGTGGTGTTCCTCTGCTCATAGTCGACCTCCAGCTGGCGGGCGGTGCGCGGCGGCGGCGGCGCCGGCTGCACCAGGCTGGAGCGGACCGAGGGCCGACGCTGGGGCCGCGGGAACGGCCCCAGGGGCACCGGACGGGCAGCCGAGCGCTGGTCGGAGACCGGCGACGAGGCCGGACGGCTGGGCGGCGTCCGCGAACCTGAGAACGAACACAGGCTATTGGCGTCTACTCCTGCAATTACTGGTGAAAACCAAATCCAAGCCTTCCACGAGGTTCAATGACGAATGGCGTATGGTTTGCGATGTCAAATGACAGAAAACGGGTCTCAGCAAGCGGAAACGAATGAACAGAACTGCCCCGTCATTAATCTGAGACTTCGAATTCACCAGGTACCTATGTCATTGTGTACGAATATTTACCAAGTGCAATGTTCAGCAGACTGTAGTAGTCACTTACCACACGCACTGATCATCAGACCACATCTGCTCGCCGAACACATTTCTAACCAGACAGCAGACTCCTCAACAGCCACACACTCAGATTCAACTGCAGACTGCAGTAGCTGCTCACCGAACACGTTGCTGAAGAGGCTGGAGGTCTGCTGAGCGATGCCGTTCAGTTCGGTGCCGACACTGCTGAAGAAGCGGCGGGAGGCTCCGCCGCCGGCCGACTCGGTCCCCGTCCCCAGCATGTCGTGCTTCACGAGGCCGCCGTCCTGCCCCAGAGGGTGCCGGCCCAGGCCCAGGCCCGGCTCCTGTCCGTCACGGCCCTCCCTGGCGGCAGCCGGAGGCACCAGGCGCTGCTTGGCCGCCGCTGCCTGCCGCGCGCTCCGGCCCAGCTCCCCCAGACGAGCCTTCCCGACGAACGTCAGGTCGTCCAGCGTCGACTTGGAGGCCGTGCGGGCCGACCGGGTCAGCTGGCGCGCCTTCTGGACCGACTGCGACGCCTCCTTCCGCGCCTGTTTCAAACACACCTGCTTTATTATGCATGGACTGGGAGATGCATTTCACGAACATGTCTAATGAGATAAGACCACAAATGCATCAACTTCTCATTACTTTTGCGTTAACCAGACGGTCTCTGGGACTTCTCACAAAAGATCGATCGGCACCCGAGTTCCCACTGACGAAACATAGTTTACGCAAGGAACTAAGCAGCTAACTTAAGTAACTACCTTTGAGTAAAGTTTCAGAACTTTCGATCAAAGCTCTGGTAATTGCAAGTACAGTCTGGCGAACACGTTCCAGAGCACGTGAGCACGTGTAGCAGAATGAAGCTGGTTCTGGTGAGCACATGTTCGGATGAGCACGTGTCAGACTGACAAGTGTGACTGTGCACGTACAGTCGCTCGCCTCCCGTGTCGCTCGTGACAAAGCTACCTTGTCGGCGTGGTCCAGCAGGCTGCCCTCCTCCCCACTCGAATGTCTCAGTACCTCCACCTTCTCTGAGACCTTGCTCTTTATCTGTCCGAGCTGAAAGCAGCAAATATGCACTGTATTACACTGATGTCAGACATTACCGTTATCAATGCAAAATGCTGCGGATTACGTGCATTTGCAATACATTCACTTTTGTATTAGAGTGATGTATATTGTGTATTTGTAACGACCGCCCGGGAACATGTTTGCTGATACTGCGATTTTTCACTGCGCGTCATTCACTACGTTATACTGCAATATCATAGAAGATTGAAAAGTTATTCATAAACCAGTCATATGCATGGGTCAATCAATTTTCGCAATATGAATACAATTACCTTTACATTACACTGCATAAGGCGCGCATGGACCCGCCTAAGCCTGGGGCAGGGCAGAGTTTGTGTAGGCGTATTTCCTTGCATTTTTAGTAGGTATGCACCACTAATTGTCCGGTGCATGCATGCAGAATGGCTACACAACGGAAGTGTAAGGTATTTTTCGGTGCGGTACCACAGCCATGTGAACATCGAACACCCGTGTTACTACCTCTACACTCTGCAGTCTACAGTTCTACACACTGCGCTCTACAGTATACACTGGGGTAAACTAGGGTCGCTGGATAAAACTAGGGGCAGGGTGAATCTACTACGGCTGGGTATTGGGGCGGGTGGGTGAGAGTTATGCCGAAGTGCCTGGTAAGTGGTAATAGGTGGTAAGTGGTAAGCGGCGGTAGACAACGATGAAATGTTGTTCCACACACCCGCAGTGGCACAATCGACTGCTCGAAACGACATGACTACAACCACTAGCGAACGGAGGGCAAGAGGTCACGGTCAGCGGGGGTCACGATCACCGGCAGTGAAACGGAGACCTGTTCCTCTACTAGTCTCCAGGTCACCACGGGCTGGTCACACTCTGAGCCGAGGCGATTGCAGTGCACACTACCGGGAGGAGTGGCTATCTCGTGCTACAGTGCGCTACAGGGTGATATTGCCGGCCATTCGGGGCACACCAAACAGATCGTTCAGCACTACAGTCTGCATCAGCGGACGTGCGTCGGCACCTTGTCCACCAGGCTCTCCTGGCTGGCCTGGCGGGCGGCGCGGACCCGGCCCGGGCTGCTGGAGAACAGGTCAAACATGGAGCTCGACTGGGAGCCCTGCCGCGGCGTCGGGCACGGTGCAGGGGGCAGCGGCGAGCTGCAGCTGCCCCGACTCGGCGTCGGCGACCTCGGCGGCATCTGTCAACCAACCCGCGGCCGCTCCTCAACCTGGCCACGGCTCATGGTGTTCTAACGGAGACAAACATTGGGGCCACAGCTGCCCCGCTACGGTTATATAGCGTCGGGGTCTTTTTAATTTTATCACATGGGAAACTGATCTGTCCGCCTCCCCGAATAGATATTCTGAATGGATGGATTCGGGGAAATACATCTATCAAGGTAATAGAGTTAGTGATCAAGTTAAGTTATTATTTCACCAACACCGGCTTCAATCGTCGATGCAATCATCAGCGGATTCGAATTACATCCGTCGTCTGAGATGATGGGCATTGCAAGGTTCTGACTCCAGCCAGTTTCCCTGTGATAGACCATCGTAGTGATTTCTGAGCCCATATGAATACAGCATAGGCTGCCACTCCACGGTGTAGAATACGACATTCCCGTAGCTGACCCCGCAGCTGACCCCGCAGCTGACCCCGCAGCTGACCCCACAGCTCACCCCGCAGCTCACCCCGCAGCTCACCCCGACGGCGGCGAGCCGCGGCGACCGGCCGGGCAGCGGCTCTGAGCTGAGCGTGGTGGAGCTGGCGCAGGAGGACAGCGAGGGCGTCGGGCTCTGGCGGCGGGTGGACACCACCGTCCGAGGCGAGGTGGCGATGGAGGCCGTGTCAGAGTCGATCGACAGCGAGTCGAGTCGGTCCTGCCAACGACGCACTGTCAGGTGGCATGTTCAGGATCGTTACAGGCGAGGCATGTTTTCTTGTTGTCGGTTGATAGAGTAAGATATATTTTGAAACGAAGGAAATTAGCAAATCGAAAACCACGGTATACAGAGCATCTTTTTTAAATGAAATGTCCATAAATATATTTCCACGGCAGCGCATATTGATAGAATAGTTATGCCAGCTGCTAAGCAGACAGTCAAGAAGCTACACAATCGACATTTTAAGTCCGACCTTACCCTTTAGAGTCTGAATATCTAGGCCGAGTATAAGAGCCGAGTATGAGCAGTAGCTCGTGTAGTACCCACCACGGCGTCTGTGCGGGCCGGGTGGCCGGGCCTGCCCTCCGGCTCCTCCGCCGCGGCCCGGCCCTCCTCCTCGCCGTCCTGCGAGGACAGCGAAGAGCGCGTCGAGGACGTGTCGGAGGACTGCTGCGCCGAGTCGGAGGAGGCGGGCACCAGCAGTGTGGAGGGAGGGGTGTACACTAACTTGGTGTCGATACCGCTCAGAAGACCACCCGACGGAGGCTCCAGCAGAGCTGCCGGGGGGGGGGGGGGGGGGGGGGGGGG
>JARFNZ010127570.1:0-11579 GCA_031763405.1 Balanus nubilus
TAGATTCGACGTGTTTCGAAGAAATACTGGTCTAAAAAGTCTATCTTGCAAACAAGTACTCGTGGAGCGCAAACCTACCTTTCTGCGTGTGTTGCGTTGCATACAGACAATATATAGCAAAATGGCTTGAATTTACTATATAATTTATTGTCCTGCGTCTAAGTTCATCATTAACTCCAACAAAGTGGAAAAAAACCCTTACATTCCCTTTAAGTCTACAATATTTATGAAGAAGGTGGTCAAAGTACATTTATTATCACGATGAATTGATCACTAATAATAATGAAACAAGTTCCTTTTTTACTATCCTTGTGTGAGTATAATTTGTAATAGGAATCCTATTAAAGTTTTATTCATCAAATATAATGGTGTGCTAAAGTAAAGCAAGTCATTACTGGCTATCATGTTTCTTGCAGGTTATGCAGGTGTTAATGATGCTTGGTTGTGATAATCTAAAGGAATTCACAACTTTCGTTATCGTGCTGAACTATTGTAATCACGATAACGGCCATCATCAACCGCAATCATCTAAACGTCACGTTGCATCACAAGAAGTATGGTGTATTGCATGAGGAGGCAGGATCGGCTAGCACCACTACATTCCTTATTCGATCGAGAAACACGATAGGCATAGAAATGTGTTGGCGAGCCCAAAGCCAGATCTTTGCAGTGGTATCCAGTATGGTTATTGGTTATTGTGTCACCAAAATGATAAGTCGTTGCAAATTTCTACTGCTTCTTCCTGCATTAGCCTACAGTAAATTATCTAACAGCTTCAAATTAAAACAAACCGTGACAATAAGAAGTGATTGCACAGTTTCAGCGCCTTAGCATCGCCAAACCATGGATATAGGTGTAAAAGTTGCCGCGGATGGAAAAGTGTTCTTGCAAAAGGCGGTGCGGCGGTCTGAGGAACCTAGAGAACCGTCCTGTACAAGGACCATCATTAGACCCTCAGGCCCGAGGGGCCGTCGTTAACTGCAGGACATGCAACAGATGGTGAGCGGAGGAGAGGAGACGATCTGATGATATCTGCAGAGAAGTGAAGGTGGTAACTATCAGCACACTTACCGCCTAACAAGCAGCGCATACCATTAGAGCCTGCTCGTACAGTCACCGGCCGGCGCACGACTCACGTGAGGGCTCCGGGCAGCTCCGGGGTGACCGGTGTGAACGACCTGATACCTGGCGCTGTTCCTCTCTGCCCCGCCAACCGCCGCGGCTCCGGTCGGGCTCGAACGCCGAAGAGGTCACACAATATGACAGAGGTCAGCCCACCTCCGCTGTTGTGCACTGTCGTGTGCGCCGTGCTGCATTCACTTAGCTCTGATTCATGCAAATTAGAGCCGAAAATGTATGGATACTGTCGAAGACGACGGAGCGATGACGACCGAGAAACGGCATTCCGTGAGACTTTTCTATTGGAACTGTCGGAAAGATTTACGACTTTGATGAGAGTCTTCTAGATATGCCGGACGGAAAATTAACTAAAAATTCCGTGCAGTTTGCTCAACACTGGTTGACAAAGGTATGTGACCTGTCCAAGAGGAATGAAAAAGAAGTATTTGTGATTTACAGTAATCTCCAGACGTTTTTCAGTGCGTTTCACGCCACTCTAAGCAGGGAAAATGTTTTTTATATGTCCGTGGTGTCATGTGTGTGCTCGTGGTTTTACTACTGTGTGCTATGGCCCACCGCAGTCTTTAAGGGACTGTCCCGCCTTAACATTAGTTTTGAGTTGAGATAGCCAGGTTGGCGACCGTGTTTCGAATCTTAAGCATATACCATTCAAGATAATCATAGGTATCTGATCTTCAAGAAATTCAAAGTTGATTTCTACAATTTGTACCTTTCAAAGGCCCGCCCGTTTGACTATGTAAGATTCAAATTTTTACGTTAACTTTTAACTTGGATAACTTTTGGATTAAGCGATATTTTCGAGGAAAAAATATGACCCCATCCTGGCCAGCAGGGGTTGCTTGACATTTTGATATATAATACAGCTATATTTGACAACTTTCAGGAAGTCTATAATTGACAGTCCCTTTAACTGGAAGGTGCTACTGTCATGTGCTTCACTGCAGTTTCCAGCAAAAAAACTTGCGTGGAGGCTACTGCAGTCTCAAGGATTTGGTGCTCCTATCGTATGCGGTGCTGCAGTTTCCAGCCTGCGGCGTTCGTGTTGTGTGCGCTATTGCACTCTCCATTGGCACCGGCGCTATTGTTGTACGAGTTGCTGCAGTCTCTTTCTCGTGGTGTTAATATTTCCAAACTTGGTTCACTGACGATGCTTTTCAGTTTCTACTGCACAACATAAATTAATACCTGCGTAATGAGCACTGGCCGTTAGTGTCACAAAATATAAAATGAATAATTGTTAACTTCGAAAACACAGACTACAGACAGACTTCAACGTGACCTGTAGCCAATACAGCTGGTGAGCACTGAGCAGTCTGCTTTGCCTTTTAATTAGAAGTTAGATTTTGTCGTTTTTCCTTGTATAAGTATAACATAACATTTATCTTATCGCTATGACTTTTGCTTGTTCACTTGGTGCTACATAGTCGTGTTGCAGATACACAAAGGTTTCTGACCGCTGCTGGGTTTAGTCATGTGGGCCAGCAATAATTTGTATTTAATGTTTACTCTCAGACTCAATGGACTGCCATTTTATCAGTTGTTTGTGTAACAGAAGCGAATGCACAAATATGTTACATATTATTTTTATC
Source organism: Balanus nubilus (assembly GCA_031763405.1). Classification (NCBI taxonomy): domain Eukaryota; kingdom Metazoa; phylum Arthropoda; class Thecostraca; order Balanomorpha; family Balanidae; genus Balanus; species Balanus nubilus. The sequence continues at coordinate 2,730 of JARFNZ010127570.1, forward strand.
ACTGACATCTGAAACATGATTCTTTTGAAACACTTGAATGAAGTTCATGCTTGCCATTTTCGGTGAAAATTCTCCGTTGTTGGAAGTTTCATGAATGGCGAGATTCATAGGCTCTCTGCCACTTTTTACCAAGATGATCCCGATAAAGCATTGTTTTCGCTCGGTCAACAGCAATGCACCGTCGCGTGAAGCAGCCAACATATTTTTTATTGTTGAGGTATTTTGTCCTCCAAGCCAACCGGATACTTATCTTTGTCTTGCTGGCAGGACACAAGTTCTGTATACCTCATTTCTGAAGTAGCATTGACAAGGAAAACAGTTGTGGAGCAGGTACTTCCTTTCAGCCATAAACTACGTTGCGACATGCCTTTATTTTACCTATGGCAGGGATTATACGATTGAACAATCCAAGGATTACCATTATGACCGAAATGATTTTCTTCTGAACAGAAAGGTCGCAGACAAAACACACGGAACGAACATTATCAGGGACAACTCGAAGCTGGTTTTAATCTGATTATGCATATTTAGTTCTCACTCGATTAGCGTTGATGCTATCTTCACTTTCCCTCTGTGAGTGCCTCGTACGATCTCTCGCTGGCCGAGGAGGACCCTTACCAAAGCTGGATTCTGGATGTTAACATCTCGGCACCAATTAAAAATATCAAAACAAACCATTTGCATCGTTGGTGATCATGTTGACTGGATATTTACCTGTCGTGCTATCTTTGACTTTGGCTCTATGTGGGTAGACTGGTGAACGGTATGCTACGAGGTTATGACGGAGACCCTAAAGCCAGCACCAGTACCGACAGGCGAAGAAAGTCCCGCTCAAGCGGCTCACTGAAATCTGTGAGCAAACACCTGCCAGGAAAAGGGCGGTTTCCTGTCCAGAGTCGGCTCGGCTCAGTGAGGAATGCACGGCAGCAGGGGCGCACCCAGGCACGTCAATAGGGGCGGAGGCAGGGGCGCGCCCAGTCACGTCGATAGGGGCGGCGGCAGGGGCGCGCTCAGGCATGTGACCGGTGGTGGCGGCAGCGACCAGCTCCCACGGTGTAAGCCACTGACACTGCGAACTAACCCAAACAGACGATGCGTCCTCAAACCCAAATCAATACTGCGTCAAGCGTAAGAAGGCAAAATTAGGTAGCTACCCTTGCTGGTTATACTGTGGGAAATCCGTATATTCTCTCATCTGACTCAGTTCATTTTAGAATCTTTGTACTACATGCTTCCGTGTTGCTACCCACTACTGGCTGCACAGTGCACAGGACCCGCGGAGTCTGAGTAAAATGTCGATGGATACTGAAGCTTCATCACACAACCCGAGTCCTGAACCCATGTTCCTCCAGCCTCACGCCACGGCTCACAGCTCCCGATAGACGCATATCATCCGTGTATGTGTGTGTGTTTCTTTTGCCTCATCAACCCAGTAGCCCCGCCATTGTGCTGATAGTACGAGCTCCATTCAGTTGTCATGTTTACCTCCGGTTGGCTGCAGCGCCTCCGTTAAAGCCGGCGGCGGCGGCAGTGGCGGCGGCGGTGGCGGTGGCGGTGGCAGTGGCGGTGGCAGTGGCGGCGGCGGAGCACGCGTCATCACTGGACCGGTTGCGGTGACCATGAGGGCAGCTGCTAACCCGCCGAGACCGCGGCGGACCGGCCCCACCGCCGCTGTTGAACGGCAGCGGCTGGACGGCGCTGGTTGTACACATGCGGTGGTGTGGGGGATGGTGAACGACTGGGCGGTGACAAATGTGGCTTTAGGTATGGAAGTGTGAAAGTGGTTTGGGAAGTTGTTATAACTGGGATCCCTCGGCATTGTTTATAACTGAAACAGCCTTTTTGTGGCTGGAAAGCCTCAAGCAACGTAATAGGAATTGCTACTAGTTCTATGTTTAGATTTATAAATATTTATCTTTACCTTCTAGAAATGGACCAGGAAAATAAGAGATTTATCGCAATTTAAAACATTTTCGTAAAAGCTGCAAAATCAAATCACGTTGTATATAAATAACCTGAAGTGCGCAAAAAACAGTGCGCTACAAAAGAACGTTGGGGACATGTGTTGGGCGCGGTGTAGCGTACTTTTTGCTAAATAGATGCTAGATTTATTGTTTTGTCACATGATCAATGGCGGCGAGAGCCCGATAAGTCATTTACTCATTTGATCAGCCATATCCTTCCCAGCGACACCAAACACGTGTTTTAGTTGTGCTATTATTTTGCTGTTCAACGGCATAAGAGCCAAAACCATGCCCCTTGTCAATTTTTTTTAACTGTCCACAAACTTTTAATACACACCTTAGTCAATTTCTCTTTCATTTCACCTGATCAACCGACAGCCACCGACGACTTGTATGACTGACCATACAATCGTCACGAACAAACTCCCACAATCTTTCCCTGCGCCTGCACATACAGCCACGTGTCTGAGTGTCTTAGTCACCGCCGCCTCCGACACTCTCCAGTGTCTGTCTCAGTCACCGCCGCCTCCGACACTCTCCAGTGTCTGTCTCAGTCACCGCCGCCTCCGACACTCTCCAGCTCACGGCGAAGGCTCCAGCTCATGGGCGCCTTCTCCGTCGCATCATACATCACCGTGCGGCCTACCTGATCCGCGTGTCAGACTTAATCGATATATGGCAGCCCAAAACGTCCGCTGATGGCGCGCACAAAGGAAACTTTGACATGCTTTGAGCGTGTGATTGTGCTGGGCCATCTGTCGAGCCGCCCGCCTCGTTTGCGGCACTTGTGGCGCTCGCGGTGCTTTGTTTTCACCGGGTGAGACGAATCTGGCGCAGCGCGCTCGGCTGGCGTCTGTACTCTGTATGCCGACGATGGAGCGGTCGTGTGTGATCAGGGATGTATTGTGGACTCGGATGCCTGGCATGCCCGAGTGTCTCGATGTTGGAGTTATGTGTGGCATCGGAGGTCACGGTAGAAATCCACACTAGTCTGTAAAGCGATATTTTCTTTGAGGTCCAGCATCATTGTGTGCTAATATCTGCCTTTGTTGAGAAATAATGAACACAGATTTCAATCAAAAAATTAAAATATGGAGAACTGCGTCAACGAATGTAGCGTTTGTGCCAGCGTTAGTTTTGCACCTTTATCCATTTGTAATGATTTTATTTCCAGAAAAAGTTATCATTATTTTCATAACTTCATTATACAGGTTGACCACATCCAAAGTGTTCCCATGTTTTCATCAATAACTTTCGCATAAATCTGACATCCTATAACAAATATAATCAATCATTTTGTATCTAATATTAATTCCTCAACAGTGACAGATAAAACCTTTCTTTTCTTTCTCGCTTCAACAGCGTCTCAAACAAAATATCCATATTTTAAGCTTTGGCGTCTGATCACCGTAAGCGGACGGAACTGACAGGTTTTGCTTGACGGTTTCGTCGACCCTGCATGGGATGAGGCCGCCTGCTGTCGCCTGCACAAACTGTCATTTTCAGACAATGAACTGGAGAACAAGTTACAACCCCGGTGTACAGTATTGCGAGGATTAACGTGTCAGTTTAGCCCAAGGTGGGCTGCGTTGTGAAACTGCACGTCAGCAAATGCGGTTGCGTGCCGCTCAAAAATAAAATATCCGCCTCCCCAAGTACGATTGTCTGAGTTTCTCATGGATTTGCATCAAACAGAGATTTAAGTGTAAACCATTCTTTGAAATGATATGCGACAAAGTCTTCCATGGAGGTAAAGTCTGCCTCTGACGCCGAACCAATCTCTCGGTCCTCGGAGGGCAGAATTTGCTATCCGACGGTTGGTGTTTTTTGTTCTCATTGAACGGCTGTCATCGTTCTGTTCTCTGGTGAATTTGTCGCATTTTCGAATACTGTTGTACTTTATAATTTACCTAACTCTTGGGTGTCATATCAGCCTTTACGATAGCCCAAATCGACCATTTTCGTAAAAGTCCCCGAGTACTGGCCGTAGGATTCTGTTGAAATCATGCATCCTTATGGAGAACGCATTCTAGACATCAGCTTACATCTTCATGTAGTTGTTCCATGACTTTTCTGACTTGCCGTGTTATTGCTTTGCAACATGTTAGTTTTTGGGCTTGAGGTTAAAAATCGCGGGCTCAAATGAGTATACATTTGACGCAGATACCTAGTTTTTCAAGTTTATATTTCTTCATAACTGTTCTTTTTATTCGTTATTTGATTAGACTAGGGTCTGTTAATAAAATACGTTATGCTCCAGGGGTCGGGGTTCTTAGGTGCGTAATTAATCCGTGACAAGGGGAAGAGGGTCTTTCACGCACCATACCGATACAAACGTCATTTAAGTTACTAATTATCGACATATAATGTAATATTTTCAACCTTAAAATGCTGGCGCAAAGTGTAATATGGCAAGAGGTCCGAGTCGAGTTTAACCAGGGGGCGAAGGACATGGAAAAGGGCAGAAATGATCACGAAAGCCTCCGTTGATGCAGCCCTGGGCTGGAATGGCAGGGACATTCAGGTAATATTTCGGATCAGAGGTATGCATACTGTTTGCTGTTTGACTGCAGGATGACCTGTGGCCACTGGCAGCGGTCGCTTATGACCAAATTCCATACGACTCATCTGAATTCTGGTCACTGTTGGAAGATCCGCGCCCTGCGGCCTGGAGGGTCGTGGCGGTCGTGCGGCATAATGCGGCGAAAAGGCTCGTGATGATAAATTATGGCTATTCACATATAACTTATGATCGTGAGCCAGGGAACAGGATTTACGCAGCGAACTTGGAAATTCTGTAGAAATTTCAAACTTAAAAACAAATGGATTCCTCTCTAAAAAAAATGCGGGTGAAGGCTTACATAATACGATCATGCTCGTGTTACATGCTTCCGTTTCTGTTTCTCGGGAATCGTGATCCAATTTCTGGTGGGAAATGCCGACTGGATGGAAAGTAACCTGATGTTTACACTGATCCGTTGTTGTGTTCACTCTGCAGAACTGTATCGGACATATAAAATGCACGCAATTCTTATACCCTGCCAAATGTTTTATTTGCATTTCGTGTTGCAATATACCAGACTATCCCACTTCTTGCATCACTTTATAGACCATGAACCATCATCATAAAACATCCTCACTGATCCGCATCAGAACGCACCTGTGCAAGACCCACAATGACCCTGGATGCCGGATCCACAGTAGCACCAACTGAAGTAGCACTGAAGCACCACTTTCGTTCTGCCTCTTTCCATCCACCCCCCACGGGAGTCACCTCCTGACCGCCGCGGGTCACCACGGACGTGGCGACAGGGAAGTGATCGGTCTCGCCGCTGACCCCCGGCTGCTGTGTCCGTTCCGCACGACTGGATCCGTGCAGTGGGCGCGGCTCAGTGCAACCCAACGCCTCGGCTCTGGCGGCAGCGGAGAGCAGTTCACTGATCCCGGCACCGGCGCCCCGGGCGCTCCGAGCGCCGTCAGAGCCGGGCGCCGGGAGAGCCCAGGGTCCGGGCGGCAGGGGTCGAGCGCGGCCGTCTCGCATGGACGAGCACGTGCAGGGCGGAGATGTTAGCGCGCGTTGGTGCATAACGGCCGCGAAGAGGCGGCTAGTGTCTGTCAGAAGAGGCCGTGGTTGGCAGAGGAGCCAAAGGTTGTGGAAAGAGGCAGTAGCCAGGCGAAAAGACGGAGTCTCACAAAAGAAGCCCAATGGTTGAGAGAAGAGCCATTGGCCAGAATAAATTCAACGTTCGAGAAAGAAGAAACAACATTCGGAAGAAGAGGCAGAAGTTAGCAGGATATTCAGCGGTTACAAGAATAGCCCGTGGTGGTTAGCAAAAACATGAATGTCTGTAGCAGAGTAGTCAGTGGTTGTCAGAAGGGTTAATTAACGATGGGTAGCAGAAGACTGTCACCGTTCCCCGCACTGCTGCGCCGTTAACTCAGGGAATCCAGGCAGTGTCGGCTGGTTAAATAAATTAAAGGGGCAAATGATACATGTATATTAATTTACCACTTCTACCTATTTTTTACTGATCTTTTCAGGCCGTTAACATCGTGAAGCCGAAGATTGAGCTACTAGAAGGACATTATAATAAACTTTAACAGGTCTCAGACCCACAGCTTGTATCTGATAGCAATAGCAAACATCTGAATCTATGACTAATTTATCGTTTTCGAACAACTGCCTCGCTACAATCCCAGCTAACATCGTGCTGTACCAGAACACATTTTCCTCCTTCCGTCGTCCGATCCGTCACGCCACTCCAATATCGATCGCCAGGTGGCTGGAATGCCTTCAGCCGGTCCGCGCCCATCTGTTTATATCATCTCCTGTCGAATTCCCGCCGACGGCATCTGTACAAAAACCCGGTCCCTCCAGCCCGGGCAGCCGGTCGAGGTGGCGGACTGCCTCGCCTGGGGCGGTATAGCTGAGGTCGCTGACACCAGACCGACAGACCAACACACACACACACACACACACACACACACACACACACACACACACACACACACACACACACACACACACACACACACGGGGTGAGTGTGTGTATGTGTGTGTGGGGAGGGGGGCTAGAGGTATTGGCTAGAGTGTCGGCTTCGAGCGAAAGTGGTTCTGCTGCTGTGGTATTGATTATTATTTTGGGTTAAGTGTTATAAATGAATCTCGTGATCATCCATAAAGATGACTTGGGAATTAGTCGTGGGTTTCTTCATTTCGTCATGGTAGGCCTTGTGACTGAGCGTTAGTGCCTGGTGGTGACAGCAAACTTAGAAGCTTCCACAAATTATAATTATGTTCTTTCTTGGAAATAAATGACGTGCGGACGAATAGGCAAATATTGTTCATTGTCATATGCCATTGGTCATTGTCAATAACCAAGTAGGGAGGTGAGAGGCTCCATCCTTCCTGCATGCAAAGTTCATCATCCATCATTATTCCTTGCTTCAGCGAACCTCCGTGACCTCGTAAAATATAATAAACACGTTCTCGGTAACATTTTCCGTACAGTTTAGTATATTTTCCTTTAGTTAAATTGCTAATTATAAGAGTATTTTAAACGTTTATTTTAAACATATTTATGCCCAAAAATAGATGGCGGTGCAGAGGTATATCGTTTGCTTATTCTTTAACAGTCGACAGTAGATCAAGCTCTTGCGTTCACCTGGCTTCCGCTAACATTCTTGTCTTCATGAAGATACATGTCGACTGGCGTATGCTACACAAAGACTCTGAAGTTGTTGTGGCTACAATAACCCGCCCATGTTTCCCTCTGTACCGGCAGGTAGTGATTGTGGGCAACGGCGCCGTGGGCAAATCGAGCATGATCCAGCGCTACTGCCGGGGCACCTTCACCAAGGAGTACAAGAAAACGATCGGAGTCGACTTCCTCGAAAGGATGATCGAGTGAGTACAGCAGGATATGCAAAGCATGGGCTAGTTGTTGTTTTAAACAACAATTCCAGCCAGCACGCTATGGGATTCTTACAAGGTTAAGCCTTTCTGCATTTTTAAAAGGACAGCGGGCAAATCAATCAAGCTTGCGCACCAACGATTTAGTGACGAAGGAAAAATTGGGATCTGAACATAACATCAGCACTTTTATTTTGCTTCTACAGCAACATTTATTCTACTCTCCAACGAATCACACAAATACGCAGTAGCAACGTAATAAAAGATAAAACGCTGGAACCTACTTTGTTTTTTACAAGTACCGCCACTTATTTTGCGATTTTATCGTTCAGCTTTGCCTTGTTCCGGTTTCTTAAACTTACAAAATCCGATGCATTAAAGTAGCCGTGGCACAGCAAATACAAATACTTTCTGGTCACTTATCTCCTACAGAGACGCTATCACAAATGAAGTAGCCGGCTTATGGCTCGTTACGACGAATATACTGCTATAAATGCTCGTTAATCCAAGATACACTAAATGCCGTGGATATTTTTCGCGTCGGAATAGCCGGCCAAATCTGCCAAACACATATGTCGTGCAAAGTTGACCGCTACTGCGTCACTGCACACCTGATGACCTTGCTCGACCTTGAACCAACGGGCAATGGCGGCACCGGGCTCCACTATTGGCCAGACGTGAGCTTCTTAACCGAGGAGCTGTCCATATGCTTCCATCGCATCACGCCAGTTCAAACGAATCGCACCAGCTCATGGTTGTATAATGCGTCATTTGCATGTGAGCCGAAGCCAGTTCGGCCAGCTCTTAGAAAGGCTGATGACCTGGCTCAGGAAGGGATATTTACATAGCTGGTGTCATGACTGTACTCGAAAGCGGAAAACTGTGACTGAATGTATTATCCTCGTCGTTTACGTTTTGTTCTTACTGCGTCGATCCGTTACGTCTTGGGATTGTTACTGACGTTCATTATACAGCAACGCTGAGGTTACAACGAATTAACGGGCGATCCTCGTGTCGTATGGAAATTAACCTTGGTCCGACGATTTCAACTTTTGTAGTCAGATGCTCTTTTAGGTATTCATGGTTATGTATTGAATGTCTCGTTTCATGTTGACTTTTTAACTTTTTGTGTCATCTCATCTTCTTTAACTTTGTTTCAAATTCCTCTCTCATTCTCTCCCCCTCTATCTTTCTCTCTCTCTCTCTCTCTCTCTCTCTCTCTCTCTCTCTCTCTCTCTCTCTCTCTCTCTCCATCCATATCTCTGCCCCTTACACCACCGTCATTGCATCTTTGGTAGCAGATGGCGTCTCGACGTCTTCATCTCCGCATTCCTCGGGGTACACGCCAGCTGCAGAGCCTCCGGCAGTCCTACGCTGTCGTCCGTCCCTCCCGCTGCAGCTGCAGACGGCCACTGGACGCCTGAATCCTCCTCCTCCTCCTCCTCCTCCTCCTCCTCCTCCTCCTCCTCTCTC
>JARFNZ010127581.1:0-11579 GCA_031763405.1 Balanus nubilus
TGATATAGCGCTGATCGCTGAGAAGAGCCGCCGAAATGGAATGCTGTTCTGATACTGAGGGCTGCGGGATATCTACACAGGATTTACTAGTTCTAAAATGGGCGAGTACGCGCCGAATTTGAGCGGCAAAAGGTGTATTGGCCAGGCCGCTGAGGCAGCTGTGACGTCACAGACAGCACCTCTCGTCTCTGATTGGCTGGTGGCCGCGAGCATTATGGGTAGACATGAAGGCTGACCACTCGTGTGATACGGTTGGGAAATATGCCCCGGCCACACACCAAATTTGAACACAATCGGCACAGCCGTTACCGAAGTTTAGAAAAGGGGTGTGCACGTACGTACGTGCAGATGCACCCCACCCATGACTTGTGGAAAGCTGGTGGCTAATGAGTCCCTAGCCACACACCGAATTTTAACATAGTCGACCCAGCCATTCCTGAGATATAGAATAGGGGTGTTCACGTGCGCACGAGCAGGGGCACCCTACCTGTGACTTGTGGAAAGGTCGCAGTTGATGGATTCCAATCCTAACCACACACCAAATTTGAACACAATCGGCCCAGCTGTTGCGGAGTTCTTGTGAGAAGACTATTTCCGACATCCCTCACGCGGCACGCGCCGTGGTGAGCACCAACGTGAGTCGGCACTGGTCTCATACAGGGTAGGGGAGGTGGGGCCACTCAGCAAAGAAGACCGCTTGTCAATCGGACGTGCGGTTGCAGAGACATAAGCCTCTCAAAAGCGTTACGCCGGGCCGACCGCCTGAGTCGGGCCGCCGCTGCCGGCGGCACTTCGCCCGGAACAACTGGCTAGGCAGGCAAGGAAAGCGACAGACTTCAGAAGGCGATAACATTTTGTTTTTGAAGGTTCGTATGCTAAGACAACTAATTTGATACACTATACCCACTTGACGCCAAAACTTAAAATAAACTCAATGCTAAATGTAGTTTAATTATTTTCACCACCTTCCTATAAAAATACGGGGTGTCACTCTCAGCAATGCCAGCGTTCCTTTTAAACTAAAATAGGTAATGTCCTTAATTCCTCCCATCAAGCTGCTCTAAATTGACGTAGCGCATTATCAATTTACAAATTGTGCAGCAGTCATATACAATGTGCAGATTGCTATGTGTACAGGTTGTCCTAAAGTTTGACTGCGCTTGGTGCAATCCTCGATGATTTAACGGGTAAGCGAGCGAACTCGATTTCGATTTTGAACTTTGTTGTTTATTAAGCACTTCGATATTTATTTGTATATATAATTCGATATCAACGAAAATCTGCATTATTTCATGTACCTTCAGAATTGAATTCTCCTCGCACTGGTATGCTTTTTATTGATATAATGAGATCTACCGTAAATGTGAGTGTTTTTTTTACGATGTACACAGGTAATTATCGTTTTACGCGTGCCCATGCAGCCAGCGTTACTCTGATTTGCTCACCTGTTCACCTTTACAACAGATTCAAATGCAAATATAACGGGGGATTGATCCAACCAGGCGTCGGCATGCCCATTTGATTGGAGTTAGCACCTCCCGATTGGTTTGTGGTCTGTCGGCGCTTGCACGCCAGTTTCTTGCACTATCATCCACACATCCTGTATGAGTCAAACATCAGCAGTCTCTTCATGGTTTCTCGTGCGAGACTCATGGAAGTTTTCCACAAGTCCGTATAGTGTTATATGCATGTTATTTTGCTATGTGTATGATTGTGGAGTTAACTTGTCACTTGCAAGCGGCAACTTGACCTGACCCCAGGGCTCAACGCAGAAAGAATCTACCAAGCCGGCGAACGCAGCGCGTGCAGACTTAGCCCACTGGAGAATGTGTAGGAGATCGTGAAAGATGTGAGCGTGAACTATTCACAACTAAGCAGCAGCTGAAAACTGTCATCAGACGGGCCTTGACGATAAAAGGCAATGACAGCGATGTTTACCAACGCTTGATCGGTTCAGTGCCCAGTCGAATTATCGCTTTGATCAGGGGCAAGGTCCGCAAAGCAGTGTGCAGTGTCTGTATAGCTGAGCGTAAGTCGAATTATGTTCGTCATAAAAAAACTCTCAGGAGTTCTGTTATTGTTTCAGTAAACGAAACATATCAGTGTGTAGATAATCTAATTATGTACAGGCGTGGGTCGATTAAAGTAATGGATATTTTCTTTTTTATCAAGATAAATGCAAAAATTCAAATTGAAGCTTTGTATGTTGCACCATGTAATTACAGCATTGCCCGTCCATGGAATATTTGCTTGTGTTTGTGAGCAGACGATTTGGCCTCGACCGTTTTGGCATGGCAGATGTATTTCTATTTCTTCAGAGGTAGCGGACGCTTCCAGACCACATTTAAAAGGTGAGAAGTGATTCGATTTTAGTTTTGCAAAACAAAAACACGATCCAAACGAAAGTTGTTAGAACAGTTTTGAAAATTGAATATAAAATTTTTATTCTTCGCAGAGCGATACTTACCAAACTTAAATCGCTTTTGACAAGGAGCATGTCAAAATAATAAAAAGTAAATTGCTTATGCAAAATATTGTTCTTACATAAAGCAGTTTGATCTACAATGGGAAGGTAGGTTTATCATTGATTGCTGTTTATGTCTGTTTATGTCTGCACAATTTTCAACCTTCATATTTTCCCATGGGAAAATATGAAGGTTGAAAATTGTGTGCAAGTTAAAACAGGGAAAATTGTGGTACCGAAAAAAATATAACCTGTAAGACCAATTACCGAAATGGTTTCCTTATGTTTTTGGTATACCAAAACTTTGGTTGCCGATTGACATCACTATGAAGGAAGCATCGCCATGATAACCTGTGTGTATAATAGTAAGAGGTAGCATGGTCCAGCATTAGGTCACATGTAAATGCGTGTAAACGTGGCGTCGGCAGATGCTTCAATGACAGATGATGCAAATACAAATGCATGTCAGCATATACGACGACGTGAAACGACAGAGAGCTGCCACAGAACTGGCAATAACTTTGGCTTGAAGGGCTTTGAATGTCGTGACCATTTACCATTTTGTTAAAAGGAATAGGGTGCGACCAAAAATTCCAAGTCTTTGTGATGTAGATATTACGAAAATCTTGCTTCGTGTTAGATGGCATCGATTAAACTGTCACCGAGTGTGGATAAAACTGGAACATATCTTCAACTGACACATTACTTGTAATGTGAAAAATCATACACCCCTTACAAACAGAGGATTTTCATTCTCAATGGCCAATGAAACTGTATGTGAGATTCGATAAGTATGAACATGAAACATATCATTTTCCAGAAGTGATTATAATTGATGCTATTACCCGAGGAGAATATGCTTAATCGCTCTTGTTTCCATTTCCCCGTCACAAACACACATCACTGGTGCAGGAGATGTATTTCATTTGCCTGTGACACATTAACCCGAGACTCTACCAAAACGCACATAAAGGTAACAATCAATGATCAAATGCGGTTGTGATGCTATAAATATACACGCTGTCACATTGTGACCAACAACAGATCTGTACAGTTTACACACACACACACGATACACTTACACACGCAATACACACGGGGTACGCACGCAATACACACGCAATACACATGCGGTTCACACGTGTTTCACGCGCACACACTGGCGCTAATTTCGCCGCGACAGCGCAGCGATTGCCTCGCTGCCGACACGGCCGACTGGAAAACACGGGTGGGTGGGCCACACGCGCACGCGTGGCGCGGGCGGACGCAGAGCGCGCCAAGCCGGGGACGGTGATCCAGTCGGTGCGAGGGTGGTTGGGGCACGACAGAGAACGAAACGCTACACGGCAAAATAGAGCTTTCCAAAGCGCAAGCCTCATCTTCCGCTAGTTGAAGCGAACATCGCTGCCGAGCACCTGAAATGGAGGAGAGAAGACGGTGTTAGTAACGCCATCAAAGACCAACCTACATGGAGCAGATTGGCAAGCTTCCCAAGAATGAATAACGGCTAAACGTTTTCCGAGAATTATTGCTAGCACTAGGTACGATTTAATAGATAGTCTAGGTTAAAGCAGCCAGGAATAACAATTTTCAAGCAAAACGAAGCATGGAAATTGCTTTTTTAAAACTTGTGTCGTACTTGACAGAAAGTTCAAAACTGCACCTCAGTCAGCAAAACATATGCTCGCCTCACCTCTATCTGTGGTCCGGAGCGTCGACGGAGGGCGTGTCCTCCCCGACGCTCACATCCGACTCGGCGCCGTCGTCGGACTCTCCGTCGGGCCTCCCCTCCGCCGGCTGCGTGGACCCGTCCGGGCCGCGCATGGACAGGTCCAGGCCGACGCAGTCCGACGACGCCGGCGAGTCGACCGAAGTTGCGCGGGGGAGGACGGGAGGTGCGAAAGCGCTACGTTCGCTCTGGATGTTGACGGTCGGTGCCGCCGCCGGGGGTGGTGGGGAGGGGCCGGAGCAGGGTCGGGGGGATGGGGGCGGAGAGCCAGGGGTGGTAGCGTCCGAGCCAGGGGAGCCAAGGGGGCCGAAGCCCGGCTGGTCCTGAAGCATGTTCATGCGCTGGTGGCGTCTCCACTTCGCTCGTCTGTTGGAAAACCAAACCTGCCATTAGAGAAAACAGTGTTACCTATCTACTAAATGATTACCTATCGCACTATCGCTAACAATTGATTCACAACGTAAATGAGCAAGTGGTGAAGCAGGATGAGCTAGTAATTAAACCGCATCAAAGTCATATCGATTAATCGGATGGTTGAGGCGATAGCAACAAGCGAGATTGCATCATACATTATCAGGTTTTAATCGCGTCGTTTGTTCGACGCAAGGAAATCAATTAAATAGCCACTGCCATTTGAGTACAAGCGAACCGTTTACGACTCCTTTTGTGTTCTCACAGTCAAAACAGCGTTAGCTTCCCAGAAATCCAGCCAGCTCTGCACAACAATTCCCGAAGCCAAACCGAAACTAATGATGGTGGCTTCAACTAGACAATGCGCCCATAAAAAACCCTCAGCCGTCTTAGCAGCTTGAGCAACTGCCGCGGAACAAAGCTGTCCCTGACCACGCTGCGTTGGGTGGCGGTGGGTACAAAGGACCGTACATCAGTTCACTCGTCATCCGTCACCCGTAACCTGTGATCCGTCACCCGTCACCCGTAACCCGTCACCCGTCACCCGTCACACTCTGCCTCTGAGCGACTCGCCTCTGCGTCAGCCGCCTCGCGCAACTCGAGCAAGGAGTTCACCAGGTAGCGAGGAAAGGAGTCGCTAATTGGTATCCCACATTGTTTTCCGACCGTCAGAGGCGGCGCGGACGGCGTCGGTTTTCGCAACGCAACTGCGATCTCGGTGACGTAGCGCAGCTTTCGCGGTGCAACCACGGCTTTTGCGGCTCGCGTCGGGCGCCGGGTGGGGCGGCGACGCAGTGGCGTGCAGCGCCAGGTTACCTCCCGCTGTCTTGTGCAGCGAGAGCCAATCAGCGATCGCTCGGATACGACACTGACCAATCACCGCCTGCGGTACTGAGCAGTGACGTCACCTATATTACCGGACATCCCGGGCGTTACTGAGCTATGTTGGTGTCGCCCGAGATCGAGTTCTAAAGTCTGAACAGAGATACACTGGCAGTGATCGTACTTTAACAAGACATGCAATATGCTGTCAGGATATATCGTTCATTCTTTCCGGGACGTTTCTTCTGACGATGATTTTATTCAAGTTCAAAAGGGAAAAAACCCGGATTAAGTTCAAATGGTGGGTGGTGACGAGATTGGATTGCGGCATAATCCCATCCGTCACGTTATGATATGAATAATTAAACGATTGTCTAACCTAGTCACTTTGAACCCATTTTTTGTATATATGTATTCTGAGCCAATTATGTAAAATGCGGTCATTAGAAAAAAGATGAGAAACAATGCCGAGGAAGGCTTCATCTGAGCAGGCTTCTCTGGCTACCTAAGCTCGGTTCGTTTTCACCCCGGCCGCTCGCCGCGGTTCGGTTTGGGTTTGTCCCCGCCGCGGTCCGCCCCGCCTCGCCGAGGTTCGTCCCCGCCTCGCCGATGCCGTGGGCGGCTGGCGATAGTGATGTGGGTCGGGAACCGTCGCTAACGCAACCGGTCACGAACCGTCCGCGACACTCGTTACTTATTCACAGGCGGCCGCCGGCACTCGGCCCGCGCCAGAGGCAGTTAATTAATCAACAGCGCCGGGCGTCAGCGCACTGGGATCACTCTAAAATACAAATATTATCTGATGCGGCTCACGCCATCGCCGCGTCGCGCCACGTTCGGCACGCACGCGCCGTTTTTGTCGACCGCCGGAGACGGTTTGTTTTTGGGCGTGCGCAGAAACGGCTCGATCTCGGTTAATGAGCGCTCCGGACCGGATTGGAGGGCCGATAGGGGGCGAGAGAGCCGACCGCACAGGTGTCCGCCCAGTCGAGGCGACAGAGCGACTGACACATATGCGAGATGTGCAAGATGCTGCCGGATACGGCTAGGTAATTATTCCAAAGAGCGGCGACGCTGGAGGTTGTAACGAGGCAGCATTATCGGCTCAGACGATTTCCGGGGACTCGTTTTGAGTGACAAGTCTGTCGGTCGATAACAAGTTATCAGTTTAACCAGTCAATTAGATTCATTCAATCGGATTCATTCAGTCTGATCATTCATACTCATTCCGTCAGATACGGTCAGTCAGGTCTCATATTTGTGGCTACCACCAAACGTCCCTTTGCAGTGTGCAAGTGTCTCTCTTCTAAAGACCCCATCTCCACGTATCTCGATCCTCGACGAAACTCACCTGAACTCGCGCCTCGGAGAGGGCCGTGCGACTGGCGAGCCGCTCGCGGGCGTTGACGCACGGATAGTGGGTTTTCTCGAACTCCTTCTCAAGCTCCTCGAGCTGCTCCTGAGAGAAGGTGGTGCGGTTCCGGCGGAACTTAGGCTGCTCCGAGTCCGAGTCGGCGCCGCGACTCGTCTCCACTTCACGCCTTGACTCGCTCTCTGTGGGGAGGAGAGACGACTCGGTCAGATGGGAGACTCGGTCACGTTACGACTTGGGTCAAGATGGGCCAGACATGGATCAGATGAGTGGCCCCATCATGTACGCCAGTACCAATTACGTGATCGTTTTGATCAGATGGGTGATTTGGTCAGATGAGTGTTTTTTGTGGGGCTGATCAAATGTTTTTGGTAAGACTTGTTGGGTTTGGCAAAAAGTGAGACGTAACCGAATGAATGGATGTCCTACCATAGATGAAAATCAAATAAATATATTGTTCGATACGCAATGGTCTACTTAGAGCCGCAATGCGATGAAGTAAAATTTAATCAATTGAACGAGTATGCCTGTAATCACTTGCGCCCATGGGATTACATTTACATGTGGGCACTGGCCCAACATCTCGTTATCACCGCCTGCTGTCCGTGTCTCGCCCACCGGGCCGGTCTCCCGGGCGTGACCTCTCCCCGGGTGTCGGCGACACAAGGCCGAACCCGCCACCCTCGGATAATCCGTCACTCGACCTGTGGGCCGTCGCTGGGGCTCCACCCAAGCCATCAGCACGCAAAGGGCGCCGCACCCCGGCCAGCGAGCCCCGGCCCAAGCCCGGCCAGCGCGACGGTGGGTGGCGTTAGGAAGGCGTGAGTAGCGCTCGAACTGCGGTGGCGCCGCGGTGCGGCGCGGGGCGGCGTTTGCAGCACTGCAGCGCGTCGCAATGGCCGCGGAGCGCTGCAGAGCGCCGCGCTCGTCGCGCCTATCACCCGATCGCACAACAAACGTAGGATTTGACGTCCCACCCGATCAATTATCCCCGAAATTACAAGCTTGTTAGAGAAAGCATTGAGGAGCAGGGCGCTACACCTCTTCATTAGCGGGCGGCTATAACTCAGCCACAGATAACGTCAGGTCAAATGAAATCATTAGATGGATAATTAGCCGGCGACATTAACCGGATGGGAATTTATAATTGGATTCGGGGCGGACGCGGCCGGCCGCTACGGTCGCTTATGTCACCTCCGCGTCGGAGACGTCTCGTCGGGCGGTGCGCCGCGTTTGGCGCCGCCGCGCCGCCCCGCCGCCGCTGTCACACTAAAAGCCCGGTGAGGCATGGTACGATGTGGCCTGATGCGGCTGATAGCGGTCGCCTGCTCAGCATCCAATTAACTTTACGATCGGTCTCTCGGTCCGCGGCGTCGTCAGGTAGTAAAGCACAGGGTCGTCGCGGCGTCGGCGTCGGTGTCGGTGTCAGTGTCGGTCTCCTCTGATGTGCCCGGTGTCGGTGTCACGTCGGCCTCCTCTGATCGTCCCCAACAGGTGTGTGGAGACAGTGGGTGGAGCGCTGGTTGAAAATAATAACGACCCAGCCGGTGTAACAACACTTTGATTTGCTATATGAATCTTGCTGCTTTGTGCTGCTCATGAAAAGAGCTACTTTAACCACCCACCCACGTGTCTTACGAAACATAATTTTAAGCCAGAGTGAGAACTTCATCCGTGAAGTCAGAAAGGTTATATGATCTGATGTGTTTCAAAATGGAAGGATCATTTGGGCTAAAATTGTACTCAGGCGCAAACTAGCCAACTCTCCTAGAGGGAATTCCCCGCCAGACAACTCGTTTATTGGCAATGAAGATTGACATATCGAGCAGGGTTATATACACATTTTTGACTTGTGAACCTTATCTTTTTGTAACATTTTTGTGAACACCTTATCTGCTTTCAGTTATCAAGTGTGTTTTTGACTTATATTTAACTGAACATCATGGAAGTCACGCATTTACAGTTGCGGTAGTCGGAGCACAGCATAAAAAGTTTGTTTAATTACTTTATCCCCCAATACGTTCAACCATTGGGACAGATTTCACCGACATTTCGTTGCACATGCGCTCTACTATCAGTCTTTCCTGAGCAACTATCTTTTGTCCCGATCACCATGTCCTGAACACAGAATCAGGAGAGCTGTCTCTGAGAGCTGTCTCTGAATCAGGAGAGCTGTCTCCCACCCCAAAATCTGTACAGGTCTTTAAACTTACATGACACTCCTGAGGAGATTAACACATGATCAACACATTTACCGTCCGCTGGGCGCCGCTGACAACACCGATCTCTCCGGCGACTCGATGGTCCCGATTATCTCCCCGTAGTGTAGTGTGTGCTTATCCGTGATGGGATGAACACGTCAACACGTGTTCCGACACCACCCAGCGCCACGCCAGCCGCGATTTCTGCGCGACCAAGCTGTTGGATGGCAGCGCCAAGTGCCCTCGCACGTCTGTTCACCGCGGGAGCTTTTGAAGTCGGGTTTCGGAGAGTCAAAGCCGGGCGCGCTCATCCGTAACATATCGTGACGCGACGTCGTGAGGCGTGCCACGAAGCAGCCACGACTTGATTGGCGTGAAGCGTGACTATTGGATTCACTCGGAGGGATTCATCCAGGGTAAGCGTTCGGTAACTTCCACTCACGCGCGACGTGCGAGGACATAAGCCGGTCGATAATCATCCAACAGAATCCGTCTACGCCAGATTTCATCGAGCTTAAGCGCTATAACTCCCAAATCTCTTCATGGTATGTATTCAGGTAAAAAAGAAACAAACATTATCGTTGGTATTCAAGTTTACATCGCACAATGGCGTCGATTTCAAACGTCGAATAATTCATAAGAAGTGCTTGGGCTAAGCTAACTACCATTCTTACACCACCTTACACCATTGCCCTCGCCTTCCGCACCCTCTTCCCTCCCTCTAGACCCATTGCCGTGGCTGATCTTCGGTCGCCCGTGAGGCTTATAAAGCCACGACACCCTACCAACCTCCCCTCGGTCTACCGTCGCTGCTAGATTCCTCTTCCTCTCCCCTGCTCTGGACTCACCGTCGAGGCTGGGTTTCGGTGAGGTTGAGCTGGCCGTGGACGCCGTGTCGCCGGCCGGAGGGGTGACCGTCAGCCCTCCGCCGGTGGCCGGACTGGGTGTCGACAGACTCGGCCACACTGCCGGAGGGTACGGCAGGGCCGACGCGTACGGGTGGTAGAAACCGTAGCCCGCGGCGCGCGCGAACTCCGCCGCGGCCCGCTCGGCGGCGCGGTTGCGCAGAATTCGGTTGATGCTGCTAACGCTGGGAGCCGTGTTGTTGGTGCAAACACCTGTGGGCATGAGAGGGACGGAAACGGCTCAAAGGCGTCAGGGGCCGGTAGGTACATACACACATGGTCACACGCTACTGTTTAGGTGCAGAGCAGTTATGGTACGCTGCACTGACGCATGCTAAAATGGAACAGGAGCAGGGAGAACACAGGCTGATACGATCGTTGGTGTGTCCATGGCGTAACGACCACTTCATTTTCGCTTCGCTGTTCAGACAGGTGCGGGTTCACTATATAGTAGATACTAGGGTGTGACGGGATTCTGCCGTTGGGAAGAAACTGTAGTCGAGATACTAAACTGAGAACACTCAACACTGCTCACAGCGAGAAGAGAAAACCCTCCGCTGGCCTGGGTCTTGTATCAGTGCTTCTGGAATGCAATTATGTCTTACGTCTAAAATAGCATGTCCAAGGTCATCTCTTTTATGGAAATGTGTTTCAAAATTTGAAAAAGATTCATATGGTAAGGCGATTTTTATGATATACCACCAGAGATAACTGTTATTCAAATTAAACTGCTTCGTGGACTCGATGGTCCCGATGATCGCCCCGTGGTGTAGTGTAGCGCTTATCCGTGATGGGATGAATACGTCAACACGTGTTCCGACACCACCCAGCGCCACGCCAGCTGAGACTGAGACTAGTATGACTATTATTACTATTATGAGACTATTATGACTGAGCGCCGTATGCGATTCGCTGGTCGCACGTTCTTTAGGTTCAGCTCACGTGAATGGACGACGATCGCATTTTGCTCGCACTACACCGACTCTCTCAGGCATTTCCTTACCGGGTGTATAAATTATGGGCGCTATGTGGGCAGCTAACCAACTCATGTCACCAATGTGTCGCCACTTCTGAGTGGCAAGCAACCATGTACTGCAGAATGAGAAGATCGTTTAGATAGCTGAAGCCCAACAACGATTGCATGCGAGGACGGTGGGAATGTGCAACAACAGTTAACGCCGATAAAATAGCTGTTTCGCGGCGGTGGGACATGGGCATAAACGAGCTAACCAGGGGGAAATTGAAATTACACTAAAAATATTAACGGGAAAGTGTTTAGTAACTGAACATTTAAAAGCGATCTTCGAGGTGTAAAACAAATAACGTACATGCATGTAATTGCACAAGGCATTGTACACATGAAACAAAATTGTTCGGGATTCCCACGGCTTTGAGTTTTGACCAGCTACATATCAAGGGCTGGCAGAATGTAATGGAACAGATCAGCGGTGCTTTTGAGCATAATGTTACATAATGATTTAGGATTATATCATTAAATATTTTTTAACTGGAAGTGCTGATGTATCACGTTTTAGAATGGTTTCACCAAATTAATTCAGTTATTGCAAGCATGTGTTTGCGTGTGCTTAAAGGAAATAGTCCACCTTTAACATGGGTTTTTGAATTGAGATAGCCAATTTGTAGCTTGCATATAGAAACACCATGACACAAGGCA
>JARFNZ010127592.1:0-11579 GCA_031763405.1 Balanus nubilus
GCCCCTGCCGCCCCAGCCGCCCCTGCCGCCCCAGCCGCCCCTGCCGCCCCTGACGTCCTGCCGCCCTTGCCACCCTTGCCGCCCCTACCTCTCCTGCTGCCCCTGCAATATTATTAGTCAACCAACCGTTTGCACAAAAAGCAGGGGTTGAAAAACAAGACATCGTCGGGCTCCAAGTCGGAGTTCAAACAACATCTTCGTGATACGAATACACCGAAATATAAAGACAAAGAATGCCTATTTGCTCACATTCAACTACTGTTATTACCAACGAGACGCCTTGCTGGCAACGAACATACGCACAATGAAGGTATCGCTAGCAACAACCAATACCACTCTGACAAAGCAGCTCGTGGGCGCTGATAGCGGCAGCCGAACAGAGCCTCGACGGTCATACTCGCAACATTTGATGACAATTTATCGATAAAGATATCATTTTAGAGTCAGATAATTTGCACATAAAAAATCACAGCGCAGCAAGAATATGCTGTTTAAAATTTGTATGTCTACCTTGCACGGTGTAACCGTACATTTGAATGTCGGCCAGGTGTTTCAGATGTCTCATCTGAGGTATGTGTATTACACAGCATTGTTTCGCAATAGTGTTTTTTTTTGTCCTTTTCGAAGACAAGGTGGCGAAAAAATAAGCAAGCATTATAGATAATTTAAAATTAATCCACTTGGTTTCCAGACGATAAGTTCATCGCAAACAACAAACTACATCTACCTATCGTGAGAAACACGACCATTCTTGACGATTCGTGACACAATCCCTTTTACTAAATAGTGGATGTAACAAAAGCCATGCGAAAAAAACAAATGCTAACCTATTTTTACATTTTGGAACAACAATGAGCAGGACCATCAACTTGATTAAGCGCGCCATCAATACAGGGCTGCCGATGACGACGGGCAATTAATTGATGACGTCACAAGATCGTGGCGTTCTGGGCCCGTATGACGCGAGCAAATCACATTAAGGCCGGTCGATTCGGTACTGCTAGTCAGACGGAACGATCTTTTTCTATACTTTGATCCCCATCGACTCCTTATCGTTAGAAAATGGAGACCCAACCCCGCAATTAATTAATGAGTGATGCTGTGTCCGCTGGTTGTATTGAAGTGAGTACTTACATGGCGACCCACTCATTTTAACTAACCCTCCTCTTTTAAGCCTCCTCTCCTCTTTTCACTAACCATATTCATTTGGATATGACCTCGCATGGTCACTGCCACTGCCGGTTTACCTAATCAATAGTGGAAGGAAGGCGGGGTGGGCACAAACTTACCCAATCAAAGATGAAGAGATGAACACTTTTAGAGGATAATAAAATACAAATCACTTCATTTCAAAACAATTGCGTCGAACTGGCTAAAATACAGAATTATCTTCATTTAAAGAAGATGACACTTTATATAGTTAAAGTCCGAATCTTCTGTTTGGATTTGTTTGTGAGAGC
The DNA here is from genome assembly GCA_031763405.1 of Balanus nubilus. Taxonomy (NCBI): domain Eukaryota; kingdom Metazoa; phylum Arthropoda; class Thecostraca; order Balanomorpha; family Balanidae; genus Balanus; species Balanus nubilus. The sequence continues at coordinate 1,461 of JARFNZ010127592.1, forward strand.
CAGTGCTGGAGATCGTTCGCAAAGTCTGTATGGGTCCAACGTGAGGGGGGCCCGCCAACGAATTCGGCCTCCGCATTGAGGGCCCACCACCTTCCTAACACGCGCTGTGGAGGGGGTCTCAGAATTCAGCGGCCTGGAGGGGGGGGAGCAGAATCTGCCCCCCCCCCCTTCGATCTCGGCTCCTATGAAAGCGAAATTTGGAGTGTAGCATCGGGCGTTGGGGAACTCTTTGGTAAGCAATTTTCATGACTAGGTCAATATTTTCAAGATCAAATGAGGTCAAATTTGAAAAACGAATCCCAAATAACGGCCTAAAAAACGACCTTTATATTTTTAGCTCTAGCTCAAAAACTATGATAACTAGGAAGACAAGTAAAAAGCAATCGAAAGCCCTTGAAATTCCCTACCGTAGTATTGTCCTCATATTTGACCTCAGGTCAATAGTTTAGCTGCAGAGGTCACCAAAGGTCAATGACCGTTTTTAAGGGATTTTTTTTTCTTGCAAATAACTTTTGATCTAAAAACGGCAGGACGATAATTTTAGCACCATCGTGTGTCTCTCGTCAAGGCACTTCGAAGCATATACATGGCGACCTTTCAAGTTCAACTTCAAAATTTGGCCTCAGGTCAAGGTCACGTGTTGACCTGAAAAAGGTCATGTTGCATATCAGTCGATGCGCCTTGACGTGACAAACACATTGGTGCATTCCGCACGTTTCTCTTTCAAAAGTTATTGACAAAAACCCGTAAGTGACCTCGGGTGACCTCATATGACCTTGATAACGTCACTGATAAAATATTGCACTTTGATCACCAAGAATAGCCTAAGGTTACGTGATCCTACAATAATTCGACAGATATGACGCGTTTCCTCCGAAAAGGAATGGTGTGTATTTTCCCATTGACTTATAATGGGGATGCCGGGAAATTGACCTGATCTCAGGTCACCGAGATAAGAAAATCCGAGATATACAAGTTGTAGGAATCTGTCTTCTTATGAAATCCTGAAAGTGTGAAACCAATCCGCCAAAAAAATGTGGCCACAGCACAGTCGCGAACTTGGAAAACGGTCACTTTCACATGTCCGTACTTTGACCATGACCTGGTGACCTGACATGACATGACCCAAGGTCAATATTTGTACGCAATGTGTGGAATTTTAGCTATGCTCGAAAAACATAAGGGGGGCATATTTTGCCCCCCCCCCCTCTCCTGAGCACGTGTTAAAGAGCAAACGTGTTTCAGAGAAACATGGCACAGTGTTGCAGTATTTCAGCAGGGAAGGTGTCATTCGCTCGTGAATCTCCTACAGCCCGGAGGAAGCGCTGACTGGTCTGTTCTCTCTTCAGTCCATGTTTGATCTCGTGTACGAGTGTGGCGCTAGGATAGACCTGGTCAATCGGCTCTGTCTGACACCGCTCACGCTGGCCGCCAAACTCGCCAAAAAAGAAATATTCTTCCACATCCTGAAGGTTCAGCGAGAGATCTACTGGCAAATCGGTAAGATATCCAACTGCTTTTTTTAGAGGAAATGCGTTGGCATGTGCCTACACTGTAAACAAAACAAAAATAGCACCTCCCCCTTCCTCAGGTGCTATGTGGTGTATGTGTAAGAGTTATCTCAAGCACCAAACCCGAACAAAACCGCCACTTGAATGTAAAGATAGCACGTACAAGATGCATTCTAAAAGTAAATGCATTTTTGCCCTCAAAATTTTAGTTGCGAACACAGGTAACTGAAACTTCGCTCACTTTTCCACATAGTCTCCGTCCTTCTCAACACAGGGTTCCCACCTCCGCTCCCAACTCTGGTAGCACTCTGCGGACTCTTCTTTGGGGGTATGTTGAGCCCACTGGTAGAAGGCGCCTCCCAGCGCCTTCCTGGATGCATAGCGACGCCCCCGAAGGCTGTCATTCAATTTCCCGAACAGCCAGAAGTCCGATTGTGAGTGAGTACGGAGGATGCGGGATCGGTTCGATGTTCTTAGCCAGCAGAAAGTCGGTGACGACACGCGCTTCATGGGGCTGCACGTTGTCTTGATGCAGCAAGAAGCCGCCGTTGGCCAGCCTGGAAAGTTTCTGCGGGAGCGCTTTGAGTAGCTGCTTCCGCAACAGGCCATCAGCACGTCAGTGATGATGTGGTGGACACTGCCCTCGGAGATGCCCAGTATCTCAGTTATCTCAGTGACAGTGGGACGTCTGTCGCCCATACACAGATTCTCCACCATGGCGGTGTTCTTGGCCGTTGACGACGAACAAGGCCGTCCAGGAGGTGGCTTGTCCCGCGTGTCTTCGCTTCCCTCTTTTACTCCTGCACTCACTGGTGAACTCGTTTGTAACCAAGCACAGAGCTGCCACACACTACTACCTACAAGTTCATTGAGATCTCTATTGGGCGCTTCCCTTGTGCAAACATGAACTTGACCAAGGCGCGTGCTGTGTCATTTCTTAACGAGATGCTCGAGAAGCTTGATTTCTCCCAGTTATCTGGAATGCATGCGGGTGCATCACAATAGCAAAATCATCAATAACTTTTGCATATCAAGAGTCATAAGAAGTAAATGCAGTTACTTATTGAATGCATCTTACTTTTGGAGCTTGGTGCAAGAGGATATCAATCAAGGTGGGTAAAACCGACAAGGTTATTTTCGGTGCAAGAGGCCTTTGATGTCGTCATTTTTTCAAATGCGCGTTTTGGCTTTTTTAGACCACTTACGTAAAAACAAATGGCACCATTGGATTACTTGGACAAAACTGGTTCATAATCGTGTGCGTTTTATTACAAATTACGCATTTCAAAGTTTAACCATTTTTGACCTGACCTTGGCCTGACCTTCTCTTTAAATGGGACCAGGTGGTAAAATAACCGTTGCCATCGAATTCTACGTCTGAAACAACCCACATATCATGTGTCACACGGCGTTTATGTAACTTTTGCTCATAGTGGCCTTTTGTGACCTGAATTAGACCTTGACCTGTACTTAGTATAAGACTCATACTCTAGCAGTGCCTTTCTCCAATACCCGGAAGTATTTTGGCTGAGTTTGGACTCGCTGCTGCTAATAGTCTAGTCTCTGCAGCTAATAAATCGAAAACAGGTGGTGTTGACTTTTGACCTGACCTTGACCTGATATTTGACCTTGTTAAGAAGTTTTAAGTGTGCTCTAGGGTCGGTTTAACAAGAGCTGTCACTTGCCGCCTCGCGCGTCCGCTGCAACCCTTGGTTCGGGAGACACGGGGGGGTTGTAAAATTTGCCTAGCAGGGGACTTTACCTACCTAGCATTTGGTGACCTCTGGGATCAGGTCAATGACCCGAAATCACCGAATTCCATTTAGCCGATAAAATGACTTCTAATCAAGCTAGAGCCTTGCGGCTCCAAAGACCAAGACGTTTATTTTGGTCCGTAAAATGCGATTTGATACATGCCATGTCTGTGTTGTCCTTGTCAAAGGTTGACCTATTCCTAGTCAAAGGTCAACTCAGAATATCAGAGGTCAGTGACCTCTCTTGACCTGTAATACGTCATGACCTCATTTGAAGCTGTATTTGTGTAAAATGAATGTAAAATTAGTAATCAGCGCATAAAACACTCTACAAACTCTGTAAATCAAACAAGGTCACCGAGGTCATCAGAGGTCAGTGACCTAGGTTGGCCTTTAGGGGTCGTGACCTCATCGGGGGCCACGGAGGTCACATTGTAACACCTGTTTGTATACTCCTGAACATAAATAATTAAGAAGCGAGCGAGTTATAACTAACGATTTGCCACGGAACGCCATTTGCGCTTGACATGAACTTCAGAAAAAGGTCACAGGTCACGGGTCATCGGGAGCATGGTTTCAAAATTTCCCACTTAGATGTAAAACTAATTAGTACTAAGGTACCAAACGTTTCGTCGCGATCTGCCGCCTTCTCCGCGAGTTATCCCCTACAAAAACACCCCTGCACTGGCGCTGGTTAAGCCTTAACATTTTAGCTTCCCTTCGATTATTTGCTAAAGCTCTCAGTATAAAATTGTATTTGAGCTTTGCTTTTGAGCCTCGAGGTTATGCGGCGAAGTCATGCAGATTGCAGATGATATTTAGATATATTCCCACGGTAAAAATCACGAGTGGCTGATTCGTCGCTTTGGTTGCAGGAGCTCCACAGCTGTTATGAGACCAAAAGTGTTTTTTTATTAGTTTGGCTGTTGGCTAAGCTCAGTTGGCGACTCGTAGGTGAACGGGACTCACCGCTATCGCTGCATTGTCCAGCTGAATTTTAGTTGAATTTTAGCATCTCGCGTTTCTCCACTTCAGCCATTTTCGGTAGATGGCGCAATATGGACGACCTTGAGACGTAAAAATCTGGCTGTTTGGTCATAGACGGTTGTCTTAGGTGCCTAGCAGTTGTTTGAAGCCTGTTTGAGAGCCAGTATCCCTGAAACTTATGTATTTTCGGAATACATTGAGCCACATTGATTTTGGCCACCTTGTTCATCCCGCGAACAGCTTGGATTTGCAGGGGTTTTCTTGAAGTAGTGACGAGTCACGCAGACTGCAATAATTTTGGCGGATACTTTGAGTTCGTAGGCAACGTCCATCTGGATCAATTAAATGTGAACCATCGAAACCACACGTTGACATGTCGACGAACAGTGTGTCTTCATGTGTCAGCAGACATTGCCTCCGAGCACGAAAGATACTTTTCAGAAACAAACTCATTACGTATTATCATTACCGAGGCCGCATCTCTATATGCTTGATAACGTGGCTAACTGACTCCCTAGATTACCTAAGGTGGGTTCTGGACAAAATACCATTGGTTTTGAGAGTGCCCGGAGGGAATATTGATGTATGACCAAGGGCAAACAATTTCTGGGCACCCTGTACTCTGCTAAGTGATCCAAAATCAATTTTGCCTGTTCTATGTGGATCATATATATGAAAACTGCCGAAGACCGCCAGATGAGCCAATGCCTCGAAACTGTGTGTCCAAAACTGGACAACATTTCCAGCATTAAAATGTTGTGGTCATAAATGGCGTCGTTTTGAGTTTGACACAGTTTGGTCCACTAAAGAGAATCAAACTGAAATCGTGTCAAGATGAGCTCTGAAGCCGTTTGACCGATATGAGGGAATGCTAGGCCGTTACGCTCTTCGGCCCAGTGGTGTTAGAAACGGTGGCTTTGAGTCCCAGGTATACAGTTTGGTTCATTATAGCCGTTTTCATGATGCATATTTATCTGGTTCTGAACCATTCAAGTTCCCACATTCCTGAGCGCCCGGTTGAGGTTTGGGTTAGTGGTGGTGCAAGATTAGAAACATACACAAAATTGAACAGAAATAGCTCCAATTTACAAAAACCTAGCACCTCCTACACGCGGCGCTCTCCATTCGTTGGCAGTTGGCACTCTGCCAGCGGCGCAGTCAGATCTCTCGGCTCCTCAGCTGTTAGACCAAGCTGAGGTCTGACTCATCGAGTCAGACCAAACGCTTAAAGGGAATGTTAGGCTTTTTTCATTTTGTTTTTTAGTTAACGATGCATTTTGACTCAGGGCATTAAATGATCTATTAAATTTAAATCATTTTGCTATGTCTTGTCTGTATGCAACGGAAAACACTCTGAAAGTTTGGTTTGCGCTCCACGATTACTTGTTTGCTCGGCTAAACTTTTTAGACCAGTATTTCTTCGAAACATGTCGAACCTCGTGACTTATTTTCATGATATCGCCGGATTTTCATAAGAGTTAAGAGACGAATGATATTCACGTAGATGGAAAATTTACTTACGAGCACACACAATCGCTTGAAAGAGAAATAATAGCATTATTATTATATTTTAATAGCTAACGTAACTCAAAATTATCTCCTTCTAAAATGTCTTCGAGACTTATTTACGATTATCGCCAGTTGGTAATCGTTCAGCGACTTTTATGTGTGCAATATTGAAATAAATATGGACTTTTAGGAATAACATTTGAAAGAGTAATCGATGATTTAAAAAATGAACAAAAGTTGAAATGATAAAAAATATTTTGTCATTTGCAATGCGATTGCTAAAGTTATGGATAGGCGAATTCGGTAAATTAGCGATTAGAGAAGGGCAATAGGAAATAGTGCTGGGCAAGTACATAACATTTTACAGGTACTTACAATTTTACTGTTCATATTCTAGGTTTCTTTTAAAACAGAATTAGGTAAAATTGTCATAGAATGCATCATAAATATCAAGCTATGTGATCAACACTTACGTATGCTTTTAGCGGACATTTTCAAAACCCTTACATTCATTCCCTTTAAGTATAGAATTTCGAATAATGCACTTTGTAGATTTGTGTGATTCTGGAATGGATTATTTCGATGCCATAATCGTTATTTTGCCGCACCAATCAGTGCTATGGTCATAATCGTACCGACCAGAGTTGTGCCCATTTGTCCAGAGTTGACAAGTGACAGGTGAGGAATGCGAGAGGTCGGGGTGGGGTCAGCAGAGGTCAGCGTGGAGGTGCAAGATTAGAAACAGAAAAGCATTGGTGACATATGGCTCCATTGTATAAAAGACTAGCATCTCCTACCGTTAACATTTGGAGCTCTGCTGGCACCCAGACAGGGACCTGATCAGGTCCAACGGACGGCACCAGATCTTTAAACGAGCATCGTGAAAACGGCTTATAAGTGCAACAAAGTGGACCAAGCAAGATAGATAATGGACATAAGTGATTCAGCAATGATTTGTCTTGATTAACCAAGAATCTAAAAAACGTAGACTTCACAAACACTCGGTTCAGATGCTTTACAGACTATTACAGACTCAGCTTAATTTGTCACTCAGTTTCTGGCTTAAACGCAGATTCCCGACGTGACCTCTGGTAGCAGTTGATCTTCAGTGCCTCTCGCGGCGGAAGATTTGTGGTGGTGTCCCTGGCCCTATTGTATAGACAGAAACCTTTTGACACGGTGCTTAATTATATTTTTCCTCACATTTCTTCTGGCCTGCGATAACCCGTGACTACTCGTACAGTACAAGTATGTTTTAGCTGTCTGTACGTCAGTCGCATCGGTCGCGTTATTGAATATGGGCATTGCATGGAAAGGGTGAACTTCAAAATATATCCGACCTCACCCTCCCTCCCCCAGCTATGTGACTTTTGACTTGTTACGCAACGAAATTGGACCTCCGAGATACGAGTTTTTGCTTTGTCCTGAGTCAACGAGTCTCCCCCCCCCCCCCCAACTTAAAATGAGTTTCTATGCTCCTGCAGCCACATTGTCAACGCAGCGTGGTAGTTTCGTCAGTAGTCGAGAGATAGCACAGACGGCGGCCCGAGCCTGATAAGCCAGTGGCGTCCCCTAGGTGATGAGGTGGCACTGCGCTGGTCGAGCCGCCACTCTGCCGCCGACTCCGCCCGGGTCAGCCCACTCCGCCGCCGCCTCCGCCGTGTTCCGCCCGCTCCGCCGTCATGTGCCGCCGTCTGCTGGTGCCGCTGCTGGCTCTGGCCGCCCTGCTGGTCCTTCCGCCCGCCTGTGAAGCCCTCAGCTGCTACCGGTGCTCAGGCGTAACGCTCCAATCCGGTACGGTCAGCTATAATACGACCGGCTTAGCTTCGCTCCGTTCACTGAATGCGTCAGAATCAGTTGGATCCTCTATCTCCTGTGCTTCATTTAACACAACACTGAGCAAGTACAAAATGAACTGTTCGCCGCCGTATGACAAAGGCTGCGGCAATAATATTAGGAACGGAAACACTGTCGAGCGAGGCTGTGTCGACCGGTCGGGACATAGCTGCACGAAGTACGACAACGGGATAACTCAGTGTCTCTGCACCAGCGACTACTGCAACTCTGCCGGGCTGATGGCACCGGCGCTGCTGATGCTGCTGCCGGCCGCCCTGCTGTCCGCCCTCTTCAGCAGGTAGTGACGCTGCTGCTGCTGCTGCTGCTGCCACTGCTGCTGGCCGCCCTGCTGGCCGCCCTCTTCAGCAGGCAATGAGGCTCCTGTTACTGCTGCTGCTGCCACCGGCCGCCCTGCTGTCCACCCTCTTCAGCAGGCAGTGATGCTGCTGCTGCTGCTGCTGCTGCTGCCACTGCTGCGGGCCGCCCTGCTGGCCGCCCTCTTCAACACGCAATGAGGCTCCTATTACTGCTGCTGCTGCCGCCGCTGCCGCTGCCGCTGCTGCGGCTGGTCCATCCACCAATAAAGCTATAGCAGATACTGATGAACGTCATAAGATCACTGAAGTGCCTGGTTAGTGGTTGCCTTCTTATATTTTCACATTTCTCTTTTCAGTTTGCCAACGAGATGCTTGAACCGTTGTTTCCTGTTCTTAGTAATAACGGAAATTTGTTGCACTTACATTTAATACTAATTTGGAGCATCTTATTATTTTAACCTTTTGATTGTAAGAATGTTGATGTGGCATGACACCATGGCATGCATATCGCACTTCTTCACCCGTATAATATTATTGATTTTTCCTGCAGGCAATTCATTTGCACATGTTCTGTTTTGACAGCGTATATATATAACATATAGCTGTACTGTAGGTGTGCAGCGTCATCTTTCGCTTCTTCCTATAGTTTTCATATTGGTTTATATTGCAGGTAATTTGATGCTGTATTCTACTCATATTTGTGCCAGGTGTTTTACAGATACATCCAATAAACTACTGATTGCTGTACGACGCTGTGTTAAGTAACCGGAGAAACACTGATAAATCGGGTCATGACTACTGCGTCACTAGCCTCAGTGTACGGTCGATTGTCGTTTGTCCGGGTGGGACTGAGAATCCCGGGACTCCCCGGAGCATTGACGAAGGATCCGGGTCCGGAGGGCTGGGCACAGCCTGCTGACAGTCGGCGGCAGACATTGACACAGGCAGACCTGAGATGGCCGAGCGTGTCGAACGCTGAGGTTTAGGGTCCTTATCTATGACCTGAGTGACTATGGAGTCAGGCTACAGAGTTGTTCATAGAGTTTGTATCCTCTCCCCGCCGACTCGAGTATTTACCCTCTCCCCGCTGACTCGTGTATTTACCCTCTCCCCGCTGACTCGAGTCTTATCCCTCTCCCCGCCGACTAGAGTCTTATCCCTCCTTACCCTCCCCCCCCCCCCTGCAGAGACGGCGGATCTCGCCTTCAAGCTATGCGGTACAGCATAATTTCAGGCGCTTTTTCTTAGTGCCATCTAGCGACTGGAATATAAGTAAACACGCTTAGACGTTTACTTGTAGTGCCATCTAGGGACAGATTTATAAGTGGACATGGGGTGGTACGCTCCTGCGAAGAGGCCGTTAATAATATGCCTTATGACTTTATATGACTTTGACATCCTCTCATGTCAGGCTGTGCAAACCAATCATTCGCAAACACAGAAATCCCCTGTGAAAATTGCATCATCTGGTCATTCACGACCACAATGCTGAACGATTGATAGGAAATCTTCTCGTCCTTTGAAACCTTCAGTTCAACCACTTTGAGGCATTTGAGCATTCGTGTTTCTGCACTGAGTGTTCCAGGACAAAAACGACGAACTGGAAAATCGAACGAAACAGTGATGACACAGCAAACTAGAAAACTAGAGGAAAATATATGCGATTACACACATTTTTGATAGATGCATACTCAGGTAGGTAACCAATAATTTGGAGGCGATATATACCTACTCTAGTGATAGTTATGTACCTACCTAGTGCCCCCAGGCTACTTGCCTAGATCCGCCTATGCGCAATATTGTATAAGAAAAATCGTGCCAACATGTTTAGTACTTGAAGGAAGATATAATATAAAATAGTACCAAACAAACGCGAAATTGCGATAAAAAAATCCTAAGAAAATCCCGAAGTCCCCAAAAATTATAAACTTATAATTCCCTGAGCACGCCTATGGCGTATTCATGTGTTGGTATGTTTAAGACCTAAAACTCAAAACAATGCTTATCATAAAGATCGGTCAACAGATGATGACTCCCACCCCACTTCGTTTTTTTGCGTCCAGTGTAAAACGTAGCGCCGCCAAATTTTATAGCTGTTCGAACATCAATTTCGCATATTTTACTAAACTTTTGACCCCAGGTCATGTCAGGTCAGGTCACCAGGTCACGTTAAGTGACCTTACCTCCAAAAATGTTTGCGATCGT
>JARFNZ010127603.1:0-11576 GCA_031763405.1 Balanus nubilus
GTCGGTTAGATCTAGGGATCTTTGGGGGGGGGGGGCAGAATATGCCCCCCCCCGGGTTAACGTAATTCTGGCCGCCCGCGAGAAAAAGGGTTAACCTGCGCCCCGATGGGGCATTCAGCCGAACACGTATGCAATATATATTTCACGTATTCTGGGGCGTATTCAACTTTTTGGGGGACAATTTCCATGAAATCCAAAACTTTCAGAAATTTGAAAAATGGAATGAATATCAAAGAAGTACTTCTAACCTACTAGCTTGCCAAATTTCAAAGCAATATCTTTATTTTTGACCTCCTGATGACTCCAATAAGTATACCTTTGGATGATGCCATTTTTTTAATGCATTTTTTACATGTTTGATGTCGCACGCAAAAACAAATTTCACCATTGGAGTCCTAAGACAAAACTCTATCAGAAACAATTATATATTATTATTTTTTAAATTCCAAATTTGAGTTTTTGACCTTTTATGACCTAATCATTAGGTCAAATGCTAAAACATTTGTTACCATTGAATTCTACGTTTGAAATAAACCATATAAAACGCGTCAAACGGTTTCCACATGACTTTTGCATATGGTGACCTTTCGTGACCTCAGCTTGACCTTGACCTGCGCTTTATATGAGAGTGATACTACAGCAGTACCTTCCCCTCTTAATTGGAAGTGTTTTAAATTAGTTGTTTTGAATGTTTGAGGTTAATATACAAAATTGAAAATCCGAGATCGCTATTTTGTAGAGAATGCATTTTCCCGTCTTTTGGCAGTTTTTATGCTTAACAACGCCATGTTTTACGACAGTTCAAACATTCGTCGATTTTGGACCCAAGAATGGCGTGACATAACGTCACTAAAGAGTTATTTTCTCATAAAAATCCTTCTGATTTTGTTGACTTTTTTTAGAAGATGTCAAATTTATGCATGATAAGGTACTAAAAGTTTGACGTCGATATCTGGCGTTGCGTAGAAGTTATTTAGAAAATCCAGTAGGAAGGCAGATTCTGCCCCCTAGCAAGGTGCGGGTTAATCCGCGACCCTATGGGCTATTTCCGACCCCTGAGACCCGATGGGGAGTGCCCTTTCGCCCTCCTCCCCCCCCCCCCCTACCTACGATCTATCAAACTACTGGGCCGAATGAAACTACGTAACACAAATCAAACAGCATTCGATAGCCCTGTACATGGACTTTTAGATTAACATGGAAAATTTGATACTAAGGTCACTGATGACGTTACAGGTCAGTTTAATGACCTGACCCAATGTTTGACCATTTTCGCCGGATGGGATTGCCGGGCAAAAAAAACGATATTGAATGCAAAAGAAGTTACTAAATTGGCATGCATCTTGTTCCTGATACTTCCAACAAGTACCATTCTAAGCCGTCGGTAGTCCTGGGTCAGGTTAATGTCATCTGAGGTGATGAGGTCAAAAAGGTCAAACTACTAATTTTTGCGACTGGTAGCTGGCATACATGTTTTTTGGGTCAGTTATTGGTCAAGAACGCGAACAATGACCCTATTCCACTGTTTTTTCTCATTAAACTCAGAAAAAAATAGGAAAAAATGAAATTCGTAGAAGTATCCTGAAAAGAGGCCGTTTTTGGAGTTTGAAAGGTTATTAATCCCTTATTTTTGGAAGAAATAGACTTCAAATCTGGTACACACATTCATCAAGCTGGTTTACAACACATAGATTCCGTTTTTGTTCATTGTTAAAATTTGGGGATATATGACAAATATTTAAAACGTTGAGCTGATATTTACCCATTTTCAGTTTGTCAAAAATTCAAAAATCCGAGATAGCTGTTTGCTAATTGATAGCCCAATCTATTCGCAGTTTTTTTTATAGTTGAAACAATTTACTTTATCTTTCAAACTGTGTGACCGACAGCGTTTCCCGCAAACCCCCATTTTTGGCCTAAAACGGGGAAAAAATGACGTCACTCTGACGTCATTGCCGGTTGACCTATCATGACCTCATTATGTTCCATTTGCCAGTTTGTGTGGAATTGATGTCGAAAGAGGCATGCTAAGTTTGGTGACGCTGCTTGTGTTATATTGGCGGCTATTACTTTTAGTTCTTACAGCTTACCAGCAACCTTGCTGTCCTCGATTTAACACCGATATGACTGGAAAGAGAATAAAGGAACTATAACTGCTCACGACAGCTGCAACGAATGATAATATCAGTTCTATGTAAGCTTATGGCCCGCATTGACAGTTAAGCCTGATTTTCGCTGGGTGGGATTGCCGGGCAAAATAACGATATCGAACTTATAAGAAGCTCCTAAATCGGTATGAATCATGTTTCTGACACTTCCAAGTACCATTATCGGCCTTTGGTAGTCATGGGTCAGGTCAAGGTCATCCGAGGCTACGAGGTCAAAAAGGTCAAATTGCTGAGTTTGGTCGAGTCCGTTGTTCGTCAATAACGCGAAAATAACCCCAAAACACTGTTTTCCTTATTAAAATAGGAGAAAAAACGAAAATACAGAAAATCATCGGAATTCGTAGCAATGGCACGAAAACTGGCCGTTTTTGGCTTTTGGAAGGTCACTGTTCCCACCTTCGCATTCGCCCCATCATTCTCTCTGACGCGCTCTGCCTCCTTGCTCTCAAATAAACCAAAAAGAAAATAAAAGAAAACAGAAATGGTCATGGATCAAAAATGGTATTGAAATAAGGACCATGATGGTTGATGGCCTTAGCAGTGCAGCTCAGCAAGCAATGGCGAGCAAGCGTGCAAACAAGCAAGCAATAGCAAGCGGTTTTCTGCAAGACAGAACAGAACCGAACACAGGGTATTGTCATTCAAAGCATGGGACACACCATGGACCTGAGATAAATTTGTATAACGTTTGGTGACACAGACCATCGGATAAATATAACAATTGACAATTATACAATCAGGTTTGGTTACCAGTTTAAGTTCCAACTAATCTTAGCAACAGTTGACATTAACCATTTGAGTCGACAATCCATTGTTGATTGAAGTTAACATTTCTGTGAGTACATAAACAATGCGACTGACCAAGAGTGTTTGGGCGCAATGGTGAGACCAGAGGGCTCCAAGCCGGCTCAGTCTCGGCCTGGATCAACAGCTCAGCTGGATCAACCTCAGCTGGCTCAAACAGGACAGCTGGATCAGGCTCAGTGCCCTATACAGTAAGTAACATGGTCTGAAATGGCAATGGCAAATCTTTACACTCTGGTCCATGCCGCGATACCGTGATCACACACATATTCTACAGCGGATCAACAGTGCTAATGCAAATGCGACGATATGCGGCGCTTTCCTAAATGACTTTAATTGGCTAGTTTATCACAAATACAGCGGTAGAATATCTGATTGTAGTACCAACTGTACCAGTTATCACATAGGTTATCCTAGATAATCATTTTATACATTTATCACCAGAAAACAATCACTTTAACGCACGTCTGTTACCGTCTCTGGGGTGGAACAGAAAATAAACCCGCGTGGCAGTTTATCTGGCGCATACTCGTGCGCTGAGTTCGCCTCGGAAGGCTAAAGAAGACAGGCCGCTAAATGTGATGCCGGGTTCCGTGCTCAAACTATTAGAGTGGCCAGATTCACTCTCCCAACCACGTACCCAGATAGCGCTGTGCACTTAGGTCGCAACAAACGCTGCTTTATGATAGCATTCTACGTCTGCATTATCATTTACATTAGGAATGGGATATAATATTTCTCCAGAATTCCGAAAACAATTGTATTACGTTCGATACACATCTATCGCTGAACTTGTTTCATGGTTGAATCAGTATTGAGGTGGTGAGTACATGCCTTATTTCGGAACATAGCTTGTCATATAAACTGATATACCTACATTGCACCACATATGAGAAGTTCATTCGGTAAAAAAGGTGCGTACACATTGGAAAAATGTTAAATAGGTTTTGACATGTAGGCCATACCATTCCATGGTTGGAGGCAGAGCAGACATTTCCGGCGGCAGTAGAGCGCCTAAGTCCATGGGTGGACCTTTTAAGGGAACGTTGGTTCCGAAAATGCGATGTTTGCCAATAGCTTTGCACGATGAAGTTAAAAATGACTATTTCCGCCAACAAACCTTCGAATTGGATAGCATTGCGTGGGTAATAAGAATTGTAATTTAAACGTCAGGAAACCTTAAATTCTGACAAAACTTGTTGGGATTAAGTACAAAGTTGGTGGGTCGAAGCTCTCAGTTGCCTCACCATTTGATAGGAAACTCCTGCCGCGCTGCTGATGCTCGCTGCGGCGATGGTATAGCGTCGTAGCGACAGTAACTGTGAACACATAGACTGCGCCGCCTGACACGCGTGTTTGGCGGAACAGGACCATTGTCCTCATAACTTCAGGTGGCAGTTGGCCTTGTGCTGAACTCCCGTACGCTCTTGTATGACAATGTAGTGCCTTTACGCATCAACCAAATTAACCGAGGTACTTAGACAAAATACCAGGATTACTTCAAATATATTTCCACCTTGTCTGATTTCGATAAGCTTAAGCCCGTTTTAATAACTGACTGTAAAAGTTAGGGTGACCGTTTTTCCAACTTTTTGTTGGATCCACGATTATTGGTGCTCATCCGATGCGTCTTAAAGCAGCTGGTGACTGGTTAGTAAAGTAGATGCATTCACTGGTTAGTAAAGTTGGATTTGGAATGGATGGTCACTGGTCAGTGATGAAATCTACCTCCAACATGCAAATAAAATTACCTGGTACTATATTACCATCCCCGGGTGAATTTTATCATATGTGTAACTCATTCCTAAAGTCTCTTATCATTTGCATCACCTCAACGTCGCCACTATCTGACTGATGATCCTGCTCTTCTCAATCTTTGTCGATGACACATCAGAAAAAACAATTATTTATATCGAATGACGGCCGATAACGGAAATAATGGTGTCTGATATTATTCAGCAGGTAAGCCGATGGCGAATATCGTCTAATGTCATTTAGAGCCGTTCCTAAGCCAGTGGCACCACAAATGGTGTCCATATTGGCCTGCGCACGATACTGCTGCTTAACTATGCTGTTTGTCCTTTCTGTTGACTCGCCTTTCGACGTTGACGTTTTTCTCACTCCAAGCTACCCTGACCTAATTCCTTCTTCATTCTTGCTAAAACAATGTACGTGCGTCACTAGCCAAGGATGTCCCCTGCACCAGTGGAAGGGAATTAATAGCCAACATCTCCAGACTCCAACTCTCTTTTGCTAGGTTTCTAGATGGTACAAGCTGTATTTAACCATTCAACTTAGTATAATGTCCAAAAACACATGGTGGTAATGGAAACTAGAATGTCTGAAGTTAATAAATAATAAAGAGAATAAAAAGGTGTAGCGGTAAGCAATAATTAAGTTTGTAATCCCTTGAGTGTCGCGTCGTATTTTGGGCTTCCCTCGGTGTTGTGTCGTATGTTAGGCGTCCCTCGGTGTTCGTGTGTTGTCCGCCAGACAACCCTCGGTGTTGTGTTGTGTTGTCTGTTAGACACCAATCGGTGTTATGTTGTCCGCCAGACACCAATCGGTGTTATGTTGTCCGCCAGACACCAATCGGTGTTATGTTGTCCGCCAGACACCCCTCGGTGATGTGTTGTCCTCCAACCGTGCCATTCGTTAGTGAGTCGTGGTGTGACTCCGGGTGCCGCCGTGCCAGGCCGGACGTCTACTCATAATTAACGGCGGACAGCAACAGCTGAAGTCGGACAGCTGGCTCGCGCGCGGCGACATCGTGCCACGCCTCTGGCCGGCAGAGCCGCGGCACGCCTCTGGCCGGCACGACTGGAGATCGCCGCACCAGGCAGGAAGCCGCCATCGCTCCTGGTCCCGGCCCGCCACTTGGTAACCGACCTGTCCCTCCGAGTATTGACGGTGACAAGAGGAGAGATGATACGGAAAAAAACGCATTTTGTGATTTTAGGATTTAAAAAGGAAATGAAGGAGGAAGAAGCTGCCAATTTTAAGCGGCTGCCACTTGGACCTTTGAAGTAAGGCACGAGAGTCCTTGTGTCGCAAATCAGTGTCGATGATTTGTTTGGCTGAGTTGAAACGGCATCTAGTACGAATAACAGACATATTGTCACGCATAGCATGTGGGTTTAGTGGTCAATAGCTTTTTACTTATGCACGTTTATCACTTAATTCTCATTTACCGCTATATGATATTTCAGTATATGCGGATAGATATTGGTCATCAAAAAAAGTAGTCTACCAAATTTAAAACCTTCAATTTGTCTGTTCTTGTGTTGTTTTCAAGTAGGTACATAACTAATTAAGTTACAAAGACTTATGATACATTATTTTTATTGTCGACGATAAAGGGAAAGTATGCGTTAAACACCAGTCTATGATTGATGGCCCGTCATCACGCTGTAGATCAATATTGTGTTCTTTGCTATTGGTTCTAAATATAATATTTCACCCTTACCATCTCGCCGACAACGGCGCCTTACTGGTATCTACAATCTACATCATTACTAAGTATTCCATTTGGCCGTTGCATGAACGTGGATAAAGACAAGTCCCCCTGGCGCTGGACCCCTCTCCTCCCGGCAACCGGAGTCCTCCGCCCCTGGCCACCGGAGTCCTCCGCCCCCTGCCACCGGAGTCCTCCGCCCCTAGCCACCGGAGTCCTCCGCCCCCGGCCACCGGAGTCCTCCGCCCCCGGCCACCAGAGTCCTCCCCCAGCTACCGGAGTCCTCCAGCCCTGACCCTCCGTCGGCCAGGCAAGCGACTTGACTTTGTCCGTGTGCCTACGGTGCGCGGGTCGTAAGTGGCGGTGAATCGATGCTGCCAGGTCCCGCATGCCCTGCGATGGTGTGATGTTCTGCAGCATGTCGTGCGATGCTATGCGATGAAGTTACGGTTCTCTGGGCTGCTGGGTGTGTGTATATGGGGAGGGGGGGGGGGTCGTTAGCCGGTGGTTATCCAGTCCGATCAGTGCACCCGCAGTAGCCTCCCAACTCTCAGCTTCTCTCCGGAGCCGCAGACAGTCAGTCTACCATGGCCAGATGTGCCCGGACCGAGGGCGTTAAGCACGACCCACTAAACCTGTTTGTGTTACGCGTCATTTAATCGCGCCCTAAAGTATGCAAATAGCCGTCTAGAAGGCTGATGTCTGCCCAGGGGCCAGGGAATCGACGCCGGCGGCGCGTGGCGTGGTGGCGGCCTATATCCGGACTCAAAGCACCGCGCCGCCCGCAGCAGCAGCCACAGCGGCCTCGTTGACGAGAGCCGAACCATGGCGGTGCGGCGGGCGAACGGCCGGATCGTGTGATGAACATTTTCGGATAGGTGCCGGCACTGATTCGGCGCTGATCGGCGCGCCAGCTGGGGCAGCCCGCCCAGCTCGGCCGCTCTGCCCGGCCGCTCGGAGAGGGGACCGGTCCGAAACCTGCCGCCGCCGCCGCCGCCGGGCGGGGGGATGGGGAGTCCATGTCGGGTACAAGGAACCCAGGACGGGGACAGGGAGTCAATGACCTGGGAGGGGCGGGGGGGGGGGCATTGTCGAGGTGAGAGTCCCTGGCCTGGGAGGGAGGTCATTCTCGAGGTGGGAGTCCATGACCTGTGAGGGGACGCCATTGTCGAGGTGAGAGTCCATGACCTGTGAGGGGACGCCATTGTCGAGGTGAGAGTCCATGACCTGTGAGGGGAGGCCATTGTCGAGGTGGGAGTCCATGACCTGTGAGGGGAGGCCATTGTCGAGGTGGGAGGGGATTCCAACCGTTCCGGTTGTGGAGCTAACAGTTTAAGCTGTGAGTTGTGATGCTGCTGGAGGGCACGGGTGGGCATAATTTTACTTGAGTGCCCCTATTGCCGACGCATTTTCATAGGTAATTTCCGGAAGTTTGTCATTTTTCCTAATTTTACCCGAGAAGCAAAATTAAGTGGTTAAAATCCGAGGAGGAATTACAATTTTTGGGTATTTCTTGGGAGGCCTCCTACTGGGAGGCCCCTTGCTGGGAGTCCTCCGGAAAGTTCTGCTCCGCTAGACGAAACCCGTGGCGCCGCCCGTGCCGGAGAGGCCAGGCCGTGCGCCGGCGCCGCATGACTCGGCCAGAAGGGACCGGCGTGTCGGCGCCGTCTCTGTCGAGCAGGGGCATCACCAGCCATAATGGCACGGACCGTTAGCCGCGCCATTCAGGCGCGCACCACTCAAAAGTCGGCCGGTCCGGCAGCATTTGTCCGTCAGTGTCCGCCGCCGGTGTATGCCCAGCTGACCACTGCGTCAGGGTGGGCGGCATCAGAGCGGTGCGGCGGGCCGGCCGGCCGGCCAGCGCCACTAATTACTGGCCGGCTGCCGCACTGCGGATCTGACAGAGCCTCAGTCGACCGACAGTAGCCGCCGTGCTTGCCGGTCGGCGAATTAAACTGGTCTCATATTGATCTGATCACGGTGCAGTGGCGGCGGCCGGCGCGGGGGCACGGGGAGGGGAGGGGGGGGGGGGGTGCGCCGTGGGACGGCCGTGGCGCCGACCCGCTCCCCTGGGCAGCCGCCGGCCACAAACTGAAGCCCTTCTCCGAACACATCGCTCCGGGCCGTCATTCGGCGGCTCGCAGTGGTGGGCCGTGCCATTTGGACGGGGCAATCAAAGCACCCGCCGCCGTGCTTTATTCGGTACCGTGTGATGTAAAGAAATTATTTTGTCGTACGCTGAAAACTTTTGCCAGCTATATAAGCTGATTACTGGCCATCGAATATTCATCATACTCGTGAACTAGCGTTGTAGGTAATGAAATTGAATGACACGTAAAATATTGCGGGAAGCCTCACTTTTTAAAGCCACTGCCATACAATTATTACAAATTTAAATACACCAACACCCATGAATGGGTGACCACTGACCAAAAGTGACAATGGGCACTATCACAAAATAAATCGAAAATATAATAAATCGCAACAAAATAAATCGCTTTCCATCTTGAAGAAAAGCGCACCGACAGTAAGAGCTGCGCCATTGCCGTGTTCTGCATCAGAGACATTGGCCCGCCATGGCCATTGACTCGGGTCTCAGCCGAACGCCACTGTCTGGGGACGGTAAATGAGGCCTTTTACAGTTCCCTTGGTTATCTCACAAACCTACGATTTCACCGGTATGATCAAGGGGGTATTCCACACTCCTCTATGAGACGCATCTTACGCGTACTCGACATTTCCAAAATAATTGCTCATCTCAGGTAGAGGTAAGATCAATACAAATAAGTAGAGTTTTTCACGTTATAAACTATAGGAAGCGCCCAATCAGCTCATATAGGAAGCTATATAGCAATATAGCCCTGAGCTATAGGAAGCTCAGGGCCTATACTTAGCACAAGTATTCACAAATGTAAGATAAAGATACTGCGTGATTAATAAGTAGG
Source organism: Balanus nubilus (assembly GCA_031763405.1). Taxonomy (NCBI): domain Eukaryota; kingdom Metazoa; phylum Arthropoda; class Thecostraca; order Balanomorpha; family Balanidae; genus Balanus; species Balanus nubilus. Next base: position 9,372 of record JARFNZ010127603.1, read on the forward strand.
TGTACCTACGTCTAATGAATGAGTCAAAGTCATGCCGCAAAATGTCACTATACACAGAAGTTGTGCATAGACCATTCGGCACATAATGACATGGGCTACTTTCAACTTATAGGAGAGAGGAGGTAAACTCAAAGCGCTCACCCAAAAAATATGTGCCACAGTTGGCAGTTGCAGGTTGTAGTTGCAGGTAATTCGATTGTATGTTGGGGTAGCCCGTTCAACCATGAACATTTAGAAACCGTGACTCCGATGACCCGTGATCTGTGACCCCTTTCTCAAGGTCATGTCAAGTGCAAAAAGCGTTTCTTGCCATTTCGATGCTTACCTAAAACTCGCGCGCTCCCCGATATTTGGTGCTCAGGAGTATGTACAAAGGTGGTACCATGTGAGCTACATAGTTTCCAATGAGGTCACGATTCCACAAAGAGCAACTGAAGTCTCCGACTTCTGATGACCTCAGATGACCTTTTTCGATTTCTAGAGCCTTCTAGGATATTTGTATGCGCTGATCTACAAGTTCATACTAATTTGACACAAATACGATTTCGAATAAGGTCATGAACTATTTTACAGGTTAACCAAGATCACTGACCTTAGATGACCTAAGTTGACCTTTGCCCTTTGACCGGAAATAAAGTTTAACTGAGAGCTGGAACGTATCCAAACGTATTCTGCTGACCAAAAGGAACGTCTCGGTCTTTAGAGCACGACTCTATCTTGATCAGAAGTAATTCTGTCGGCAAAAATGGAATTCAGTGATTTCGAATTATTTACCTGGTTTCAGAGGTCACTTAATGACCTAGGACCTTGAAATCGGATTTCATCCGCTTCGTCTCGTCACAAGCAACACGCTCGTTTTTAAATCGAAGCTCTGGCTCAATAAGGAGCGAATCGGCAGCGTAGGGGTTGCATCAACCCCTTACACGGGGAGACGCAGCAGCTTTGCCCTACACCGGCGAGGGTTAACTCCACACATGGGGCAAAACGCCCACATCCTGGAGCATCCACAGCCCTCATTCTTAAACAAGCACGTTCAAGAAGCGTGCACAGTTCTGAGTTCAAAGAAGGTACACAAAGCTGTATAAAGTAACCCAGTCTGCCACACTGGCAGATCCAAGGGGGGGGGGGGCAACGGGGCCAAAGTCAGACATCAGGGGGCCAAAATGCGGTTTGCCCCCCCTTTCAAAGCAGAACTCCACTTTACTATAAGTATATCGCACAATCAGAACTCCGACCGTGGCTGTTGGGCCCTTTTTGGCCCCTCCCTTTGAAAATGGCTGCATCCGCCCCTGGTCTGCCATTACCAATGCTTGCAGTGAGGCATGCACATTGCACATCCATGAAAAGCGACATGCCAATGTTGCTTTGACGCAAAACGCTATTAATGAACCTAATAAATGTGTCAGTAAAGGCATGTATGTCTAGCAGCCATTTCTGTGGCTCCTGTCAAAATGCTTCCCGGTAAGCATACAATTTAGGTAAGAGGACACTAACTACAATTTAGCTGAGACGTCACCGTGATTTGCTAACGTTAACGGCAGCTCAACCCGACGTTTATGTGCGGCCTGCCGGTGCATTTCCCGGAAGGGCAGATTTGCCGCGGCACTATAGCCATCAGGTACCGCATTAGCCCGCGCCCCGGTGGGCCTCTGAGCCACCTCCGCCCTGGTGGGGAGACGGTTAAAATGACACTCCCCAATAAGTTGAAAACTACGAGGGCTAGAAAGATTCAGGACATTTTCGAAAGCACTTTAAAAAGGAATTCAGATCCCTATGCCATCATGAAATCTGCTAAGTTTCAAATCATTCGGACAAGCACCTGGGGCTAGGCAAGACTGTAAATATTTTTGGAGGTAAGGTTACTTAACGTGGCCTTGTGACCTGACCTGAGATGATCTTTGGTCAAACTTCTAACACAATGTGCGGAATTAATGCTGTCCTATTAATAATAATTTCATATAATTAATTAATACCTATCCTAAATTTGGCGTTGATACGCACTGCCGTTTTTCACTTTCAGCGAAAATCCGAGAGGGATCAAAATGACTCCACCCAGGGCCAGCCGGTGTTAAACTGACATGCCGACTGCGGGGTCCGTTGTCGTGGGAGGTGCTGACCGGTCACTGTGATGCGACGGGCCAGCTGCACTCATGAGGGGGCCGTGCTGGGCCGTGTGTGTGTGTGGGGGGGGGGTGAGTGGGAGTG
>JARFNZ010127625.1:0-11576 GCA_031763405.1 Balanus nubilus
TTGGGTGGGGGGGGGGGGCAGAATCTGTCCCCCCCCCTCTTCGCAGGAAATCGGTTTTCTGAACGCCCGCAGGGAAAAGGGTTAAGTTCGTTTTTCAATACGCACTTGCCAATCGTTATGAAAGTTGGTATGCTCATGCTCTAGTTTGGAATGTAGCAAAACCAATGATGATACAAAGAAGTCCTGCGACATGATTTCTGATGTTGAAAAGGAGTTTTGTGTTAACGCTTAATTTTCAAGAATAAAAATTGCCTGGACCTGAAAGCTGTTTGCAAAGGTGTTTCAACAAAAGGCTTGGTAAGCCCAAAGAGTGATAAATATTCAAAAGGAAACAAAGCTGTGGGGGACCCTGTTCCGTCAAATCAGAGGTCATCAGTCAGGTGGCGCATTCCGTGTAAAAAAAGCCGGAAAGGTCGGTGAGCCATAGGGCCTAAACTTTCGGCCTGAATAGAGCATTTCAAGAGGACTACAGGTGGCTTTCGATCCTGTTAAGATAACGAGTAAGCCCGTCAACCGAATCTGATTTAGGAATGCCCTCTTATGAGGCCGAGATAGCACCGACCTTCCCAGATTTTCCTACACGGACTCAGCCATCTTCCTATGACCTTCTCTAACATCACGGTACGGGATCTCCTACTGCGCTGTTTCCTTCTGAATCTATCGCCTTCTCTGGACAGTGGACATTAAAAGCAAGTTGTTGATAGTGGCGTGGTTCGGCGCCAGGTGGGTTTTGCTGTGACCCCAGCCCAATCGCAGCCGAACTCCTTCACAACCATCGAGTCCGAACAGTTTAGTTTGAAGTGGAAAAGTAAGCTTCCACACAAAACGCTTTTTCAACATAAGAAACCGATATAAAGGACTTACATCTATGTTCATCAGTTTTGCCACACTCCAAACTGTGAGCATGCAAAGTTTCGTAACAATTGACACGTGTATCGACAAAACGAGATCAAATTCACAGTATCTTTTTTCGGGCACCCTGTATCATCAAAATCGTTATCCCCCGCCCCGTGTGCATCTCCAGCCAAACCCTGGGGATCAGTTTTACCCCTCCGCCCTCTATCTCCTGAACCAAGGGTCGCAGAGGGACGCGCAAGCCGGCAAACGAACGCCCTCGATACAACAATGCCAAAGCACATTTATAATTTTCTTAACAATATCTCATACAGGTTAAGGTTAGGTCAAAGGTCAAAACCATATGATTTCTATTTATTGGCTTCAGAGACCAGATTCAAAACTCAGCCAAAATAATTCCAAGTATTAGAGGAAGGTGTTGTTAAAGTATGAGTATCATACTAACTACAGGTACAGGTCAAGGTCAGGTCACAAAAGGTCACTATGAGCAAAAGCTACATAAATGCAGTGTGACGGATGTTTCATGGGTTGTTTCAGATGCCCAATTCGATGGTTACGGTATTTTTGCCATTTGACCTCATTTAGAGTTAAGGTCAGGCCAAGGCCAGGAAAATGATGTCAAATTTGGAAATGCAGCATTTGTAATAAATACTGGTTCATGAAACAGTTTTGTTCCAGGAATACAATGGTGGCGATTGTTATTTTTACGTACGTCGTCCAGAAAAGATCCAAAACGTAATTGAAAATGACGTCATCAGATAGTACACCTGCTGGAGTCATTTTAAGGTCACAAATGGAGATTCTGATTCGAAATTGGTATAGCAATTGCTCATTACGACCGAGCGCGAAGCGTGAAGCAAGTTCTTCGTGGTATATGGGAAAAATCTGAGTATGGGCGGCCCGACCCGGCCCGGCCCGGCATGACGTTTTTGAGAGGCTTATATCTCTGCAACCGCACGTCCGATTGACAAGCAGTCTTCTTCGCTGAGTGGCCCCATCCTCACTATGGGGATCCCCATCGCCCATGGCTCCTGCATGAGACCAGTGGCGACTCACGTTAGTTCTCACCACGGCGCGTGGCGCGTGCCGCGTGAGGGGTGTCGGAAACAGTCTTCCCACAAGAACTCCGCAACGGCTGGCCCGATTGTGTTCAAATTTGGTGTGTGGTTAGGAACCCATCAACTGCGACATGTCATTAAGTCACAGGTGGGATGCCCCTAGACTTGTGCACGTGCACACCCCTATTCTTTATCTCAGGAATGGCTGGGTCGATTGTGTTAAAATCTGGTGTGCGACTAGGGACCCATTAGCTACGAGCTTTCCACAAATCATGGGTGGGGTGCATTTGCACGTGCGCACGTGCAGACCCCTTTTCTTTATCTTGGAAACGGCTGAGCCGATTGTGGTCAAAGTTGGCGTGTGTTTAGGGACCCATTGGCTACAAGATTTACACAAGTCAGGGGTGAGGTGCATCTGCACCTGCGCACGTGCACACCCTTTTTCTATATCTCGGGAATGGCTGGGTTGAATGTGTTAAAATTAAGTGTGTGGCCAGGGACCCATTAGCTACGAGCTTTCCACAAGTCATGGGTGGGGTGCATCTGCACTTGCGCGCGTACAGACCACTCTTCTATACTTCGGTAACGGCTGGGCCGATTGTGTTCAAATTTTGTGTGTGGCTGGGGGCCGATTTGATACCAGCTTTACACAAGTCAGTGGTGAGGTGCATCTGCACGTACGCACGTGCATACACCTTTTTACATCTTGGAAACGGCGGGGCCGATTGTGCTAAAATTTGGTGTGTGGTTAGGGACACAATAACTATGAGCTTTGCACAAGTCGGGATAGGGTGCATCTGCACGTGCGCACGTGCATACGCCTTTTCTATACCTCGGGAACGGGAGGACCAATTGTGTTCAAATTTGTGGGACCCATTAGCCACGAGCTTTGAACAAGTCAAGGGTGGGTGCATCCGCTTCTGCACATGCGCACGTACACACCCATTGTCTTTATCTCCGGACGACTGAGCCGATCATGTTCAATTGGCCGTGTAAATCGCGTCGGCAATGCTTTCTCTATTGTCAAGCATTCTTATAATAATTTTACTAAGAAGCATGTTACGTCCAGAATGCAACCCTGATTGGCGCGTTCACTTTAGAAGCAAACCCCTTTTACATTTACTAACAGCGCGTTCGCTCGTTGATCGCCGACCACGGCGTCTTACTGGTATGTAGTTCTATCACATATACTCCGGCTTTTGAGCAACTTTAACATTTTGATTTTGAGGCCATCCCCCAAAAAAATGTTTTTTATTTTAGGTGTCAAAATAAAATAAAAACGGAACTCGAGATACCCATTTTCAAGGAAATGTCATTTCCTTTATTTTGATGGATTTTGATTGCAGTTTGCTTCCGAACTCGGTGTTGTATGAGCCATTAAACGTTTGTCAAGTTTGGATCATAAATGGCGTGATAAGACGTCACTAAAACGTGATTTCCTCAAAACATTATCGACCGATTATTCCGACATTTTCAACGGTTGTGTCAAACTAATGCTAGATAAAGTACCGTAAGGTTCACGTCGATCTCTAGCGTCGTGATGAAGTTGTTTTGAAAATCCAGGAGGGGAGAAAATTTCCCCCAAGAGGGGCGCGGGTAGCAATGCAGTATTATTGCTTTGCCGATTTGTAATGGCATGCCTGGCATTTGTCATCCTTCAGTTCACCAACCTATCGGGATGAGAGGTTAGATACTATTAAGTTTTTAAATACTATAAAGTGCAGGTGACGACTAAAACGACTATCCAATTGGCACAGCTGACTCTGAGAGAGCATAGTCTCACATAAGGCGTAGTGGATGCTACGTGCCATCTTTAAATCTAAACTTTTCGGCCATTCTATGAGTACCGATATCAATATGGTGCCTACATAATTACCCTCCGCTACCAAAACAATACCATACAAAAACATTCTAACCGGACACTGTCATTCTCTTCCGGTCCAGTCCACCAGTTACTTCCTTTGCAAGTCACTATTGTTGCTCTACAATGACATGAGTCAAAGTATATATGTGATACAAACAGACCTCAAGACTCAAGAGTCCACATATGTGTAGACTGTAGAACTATAGTGTAGAGGTCTGTGATGACAAATGTCCTGTGGCCCAATTCACGTGGAAAGACCCACTGACCTGTTCTCGTTCCTCTTTAGACTTGGGCACCAGGTTAGCAACGAGTGTGATGCTGCCCTGCTCACCCGACTTGGCCGAGTCCGACAGGGTCAAGGTCATCTCCTGCTCCCTGCAGAATCAACACAGGTCAGGTGGTAATCAGGATATGTGGGGTTTCCACATTCAGACGGTCTTCCTCTATAATACATGTCAAAAGGGGATATCATGGTCTTCCGCAGCTGCTTTTTGGCACTGATTAGTACCTACGCCATTGATTAGTCGGACCGATCAAGACGTCGTTGGTAAAGATGTTTAAACAGCGTCTCACCATGTAAACAGTCCGTGTATATTGACGCAGAATAAGTAGGAACATATTTTAGGCCAGTTGTAGGTATATGTTAATGAACGGGTATATGTTATATGTCATATGTATATTATTTTTCTTATAGGCATAGTTTCATAACATATGAAAACACAATGTCTCAGGCCATGAACATAGCTACATATCATTAGACATGTTAATTCCAATATAACTGTATCCTCAAGACCGTCTAATTTTTATACTCCGCTTTTCTATAGACGATTTAAATACTTACCTAATACGACTTTCCTAGTACGTTTCTATCACCACATACTCCTTCAGAGATTTCAGGGAAAATTCCACACAAACTGTCGCAGTTTTCAAAAGGCCGAAGGATGTTAAGCTCTGCTGAGTTCACCCACCATTTAGCATTCCTCTGTAGCCGCCTTGCGTTTACAGCTCTGCGTGAATCATAAGACGATAGCACCTACGCAGTTGTTTTGACTCGCTTTCCCCTGTTATCAGGCGTATGATGTTTCCTGTACTCCTGTCAATGTTCTTTTGGCTAACTCATTTATCACGTCCTTGATCATTTTAAGTTTCAATCTTTGTGCATACAGTTCCGGCCCGATCCTCACTGAGCGTTGAGTAACCGAAGCGTGAAGCAAACGTTAACACTCGGTTGCCTTGTTTTGTCTTAACCACGCCGTAATGAACAAACTCTACGTTATTACTACACCTTCAACGCTGTCACCATATCCGTTATGTGGCCTGCTTTTCTTTGTGGCGGTTCGAGGCCTGTTCAACTTCACAACTTCTGCGTTTTACTACCGTTCGCTCTACGTTATCTCAGTGAAAATCCGGCATTAACACAGCTATTTTGTCTTGCTTTGTTTGCTTTCCAAGATGACCTGGAATATTCAGGACCACACTCCAGTCACCACACAAAATTGTCCGGATGAAAAATACACCAACGTGACAAGAAAACAGCCTGATTAAATCAACCGGATTTAACCTAGCAATCTATCTGGAAGCTTTCAACCTCTTTCTGCTGACTAGACTCCGTGGAAACGCATTACATTTCGAGCCAGATTTCAGAAAATTTCGTCTGGTTACGCATACAATTCACAGTTTGACACATAGTTACACAGTTTCATACATTTTCGCAGGTTGTACAGAATTTGGGCGGGGCTTTGCGAGAACCAATGGTGTTGGGGACTATTCGGTAAAGTAAAAACATTTTGAGCTCATGAAAAACAAATCATAATGTAAATTTTATCAGGAATTAACAACACTTCGAAACGAACTAGACAATTATTTACTCTCATACCCTTGATGTTGTGACGGCACATTTTAAACGTTTTTCGCGGCCGAACAATGGCGCTATGTAGCATCTCTTGCGCGTTGTTAATACGCGTCGTGGAAGGGGTCTGAGAATTAGGCGCCCTGAAGTGTGTGTGTGGCGGCTAAGATCTCAGCTCCTATGAACACTAAAATAACGAATTTGGCGGTTAGAGGAGGGCGATTAAGAATTATATTGTGTGCAATTATCGTGACCCTAGTTTAATATCTTCAAGGTCAAATGAGGTCACGTGAGGTCTAATTTGCCATATTAGGACTTCGCTCCAGAAACTTCGAACTATCTAAAAATACAAAAATGGTAGGTAGGAGGAATCCGAAACCGGCAGTAAAAAGCCCTTGAAATGTCCTTTTGCTCAACTGAAATCAGTTTCGACCTCAGGTCAATAATTAAGGCTCCGGAGGGCATCAAATGTCAAAAAGCTGTTTTTTCAGCAAAATTTGGTTCGTTAATAACGTTTTACCTAAGCAAGATAGGACAATAATGTTGCGCGCAAAAATAATATGTGGCGAAAATATACATGGATTTGTTACGCACAAAACTGAAACCTGTCCCCAGCCTCATGACAACGTGCAGATAATAGCCCTATCTCTAAGCTGTAGTGGTTGTATAGATGATAGGATTAGCACCCATTGATCGATACGACTTACTTGCTGGGCTCCAAGGTGCTGAGGTCGAGCTCGGCCTCGCCCATGAAGTCATCATTCATGCCCCAATCATGGTCGTACACCTGAAGACAAGGTCAGCATGGGCAGCACAATCAACGAAAGGGGCATGCTTGAAAGAGGTAAAGGCAGCCGTTCAATGGTGTCCAGTACACGATTGACGCCTTATGCGCGAGAAATGAAATGTTAACCTGCTTTATTATGCTCGCTGACTATTATCCCCACACTCGACCCGACTCAACTGTAAACAATGGGCTGTAGCAATGACCCTTACTGACCTCAGACTTAATTTGAAGTGGCATACATGACTGGCTTTGACCTGCAGATACTATGGTGAGACTAGCCTTTAGACCGACCTACTTTGAGAGACATGAGCGACTCGCCTTGATTTGTAGCGGCACGTAAGGGTCGTCCACGGGAATCTGGAACCACTCGTCCCATAGTGGGTTTAACGTCTTGTAGACGATCTTCGACTTGCACACCACTTTCCCACCGAGCTTGAACTTGACATAGGGATCACTGGTACCTGGAAGGTCGCCAGAGCAGAGTGTCTCAGATCGCTGGACATTTCAGATATGGCACTGGCTGATCAATGTCCTGGGGTTGCCGGGTGGCTGAGTTCGTTACCAACACGTTGAGTGTGGAGGGGACGGGACAAAATTAATGTAAACCCCGAAAAGCTGACTTTCAACTCAAAGATACGCTGTGTTACTTGTTATGACTCATACGTTTTCGCCCAGAAAGCGGATACCTACTGTGTGATGTCGAACTTCTGAATATGATGTGCAGGCACAAGGTTTCATTTCCAGTTACCATAACTATTGTTTTTGGTCTATCGTGTCGAAGAATTTCATTACTCTGGCCTGAGCTCGTATATTAGGCATACGCTCAGGACTACGACACGCTATACATAGACTGGTCTACATTTCCAATAAGGCTTCTCTCGCTTCGCGGTCAACCGTTGGACCCGAGGTGTCTACCAGGGAATGAGTTCAGGTGGATGCCTGTTGAATGTTTCATCTTCTAACTCTCAGAGGAACTACCCTCTCAGCAATGCCGACAAACAGAGGCCAGAAAATGATGGATTGCCTTGCCGCTGTCAGTTTGCCTTTAGGAAAATGAGCTGAACATAAGAAACAAGGGAAATAGGTCAGCCGATGATGGAGGGTTTCATCAATGGGTCTCATGGGAAACTTCATCTACTTTTGGGGCTGCAGCTACAACTGCAACCGGAAAAATTATAATCCCAATGATGAATATTACAACCCCAACATTGTCGATAAATGCATGAGAAGATAAATCGCAACCTACCACCGGCAGTGCGATTGCACATATTTGATGCGCAGTCTGCACACCTCGTTTTATAAAGTATATTGTAGAATAGTGTTATTTTCAACAGTCATCATTACTTTATACAGAGCTATTTAAAAATAGCATATTTCCGATTACCCGAGGCTGGCGCACCTCTCCACAGACGGAATGGCCTCCTCTCTCATCCGTCCCCTCCATGTGGAGGTCCCTGTGGAGGTCTCTGTGGAGGTCCCTGTGGAAGTCCCTGTGGAGGTCTGGTGAGGTGGCCTACCAGATGAGTCGACCAGGTACGTTGACCACGGATGACTTTGCATGGGGTCACTGATCAAACTTCACACCAGGGTCATCAAGAATGCCCACGAATGCATTGCTCTGAAATAATTGAAGCGATCTGTTGCGTATCTTCGGAAAAGGATGCATTTCAATGTTTTTCCCATTGGTCTATGATGGAAACCGGGTGTCATGACATTTACCTGACCTCAGGTCACCCCAAAACAAAGATATTGGTGTGTATTGTAGGTAGATACAAGGTTATGGCCTCATTAAATACTAAAAGCTTCAAATAGCACAGCCAAAGTTTTATCTCTCAGTCATGTCCATTGTCCACTGGACAATGTCCAGGTATAGGATGTTGGGCACGTACAACTTTCCTTTCCGAATTCTTGCGGCAAGCTGGAATCACTCGATCGGAATGTAGGAGTCGGGACAAGCGCAACATTCTCCGCTTAACACTCGTCTTAAACTCAGACATCCGTCCGCTCAAGAAGTTCAGATAAAAATTGATGAGAGCGAAATGAATCAGTACACACACACAAATGATGTGCGTGCAGCAGTGCCAACTACAGGAGGCCTTGCGCTCTCTTCGTAGCCGGAACGTGACAGAGATGTGTCTGTATGGGCTGTCCCGCCAAACACCAGAGAACGGCGGATAGCCTACCACCCAGGTTTACCGAGTGGCGAGAATGTGGGCATTCACTGCAGACTATCGGCTGACCCGGCGAGACGCTAATTTTGAAACCAATAGTTCCACCTTTTGTCATATCAATATAAGAAAATACCATCACTAGTTGTGTAATCATCAGAATGATCTAAAGTATCCTAATCCTTGAAGAATGGGAATGATCTGATGCCTCTGTTCCGAAAAAGGAAGCATTTGAATGACTACATATAAAGGATGGGTTACCGTTTTTAATGGTAGGCAACAGAGTCGGCCTGACCTCAGGTCACTTGCATACACAATGCGAGGAATGGACATTTTAGTAGCATATGATCTTGTGAAATTCTAAAACTTCGAAATATCCGGCAAACAAACTGGCTCTGGAACTACCGTTGACTTTCTTAGGCAAGGTCGTATTGCCTGGCCTGGCGAGCAAAAATAGAATTTCCCGATGCCAACAGTTTCACACTATGTGGTAAGTGATGTACGAACACGGACGCCAAAACCGTAGCGCGAAAAAAAAAACTCGAAGAGGGTGTAGCAATGCACTCAGGTACGACGTAGGAGAAACTGGAAGAAAATGGCACTACCGAGATTCGATAACACGTCAGCCTGACCTCAAATCTATAGTGGTTTATATATTCCTTAATGACTGGAAAACGAACCTCACAACATACACTTTTGAAGCCCGAAATGAAAAGATAAATGTTAACCCGCGCTCCGCTGGAGTAAAGCCTCGCCGAATGCGAGGCTTCCAGGCGAAAAAAAATTCTAAAATACACTTTAATTTTCATAACAAGGTCAAATATCAGGTCAAGGTCAGGTCAAAGGTCAAAACCACGTATTTTCGATTTATTGGCAGCAGAGATCAGACTATCAACAGCAGCGAATCCAAACTCAGACAAAATACTACCAAGTATGAGATAAAGGCGCTGCTAGAGTATGAGTGTCATACTAAGTGCAGGTCAAGGTCAAGGTCAGGTCAGACAAGATCATTATGTGGAAAAGTTACATAATAGCCGTGTGACACATGTTTAATGGTTGTTTTAGACATAAAATTCAATGGTGACCGTCATTTTGCCACCTGACCTCATTTTGAGCGAAGGTCAGGCCAAGATCAGGTCATATTTTTTTAACTCATGATATGTAATAAAAAGCACACGATAATAACCCAGTTTGGGTCAAAGAATCCAATGGTGTTATTTGTTTTTACGTAAGTGGTCTAGAAAAGCAAAAAAACGCAATTAAAAAATGACTTTTGCATATTGTACAGGTTTTGGAGTCATTTGAAAGTCAAAAATGAGGATATTGATTGAAATTTGGTACAGCGGTTGCTAATATGTAGTTCTATCACATACTTTCCCGTTTTTGGAACAATTCAAAATTTTGGATTTTAAAGCCATTCTCCCAAAGAACTGATTTTGTAATTTTGGGGGGAAAATCAAAAATTTAAAAAGCCATTTTTAAAGGATATCAATTCCTTTCTTTTGCCGGTTTTTGTTTGCAATGTACTTCATAATTCGATGTTCTATAAGCAATCAAACATTTGTCGATTTTGAACCGAAAATAGCGTGAAATGACATCAATAAATCACGTCACGTGAAATCACGTCAATAAAACGTGATTTTTCCAAAACTTATCGACCAATTCCTTCTAAACTTTCTAGGAAGGAAGAAAATGGATGCCAGATAAGGTACCTATGTTTCATGTCCATAGCATCCTTTTGAAGCTATTGCAACAATCCGAAAGAGGGGGAGGGTAAAATTTACCCCACCCCTAGCGGGGCGCGGGTTCACCCTCGCACTGCCACGGGTTGGTGCCGAACAAGAACTCCGGGGGGGGGGGTGATAAGCGCCCAGCCCCCTAAGATCTCGAAAACCACGAAACGTATCGAGAAGAAGCAAACGGCGTTAGATGGATCGCGTCAAGAAATGTAGAAAGTACAATGGTCATTTTCAGGTCAGGCCAATATTGAGTCACCGAAGGTCAAATTTTGTCATATTACGGGAAGCTGGGACATCGTTTCAGAAATTCCGATCATCTTAGGAGCCAAGATAGCTAGAAAGAATCGGTAAATTAATCGAAAGCCCTTGAAATTCCCTATCGCAATATTGTCGTCACATGTGACCTCAGGGCAACCGTTTAGGCTCCAGAGGTTATGGAAGATAAAAAAGGTCAGTTTTTTTTCAAATTGTTTTTCGCAAATAACTGTTTATCTATGAAAGATGACGCAGTTATTTTGGTACTATCGTATTCCTCACGTCAAGACAAATCGAATCATTTTATTTTTATTGGAAGAGATCATTTTCAAAATTTGACCTAAGGTCAAGGTCACGTGGTTACCCAAGTAGGTCAAGTTGGGTCATATGACATATGAATCGATGCGTCTCACGAGATTAACACTTACGTACCATTTTCACGTCTCTAACTTCATTCTACCAGAAGTTATTAGGAAAAACTGTTTTTGACCTCATATGACCTCAGATAGCCTTTTAAGAGGTCACTGATCAAATATTGCACCTGTATCATCACTAATGGCCTAAAATAACATGATCCTGAAAAAAGTGGGCTGATACGATGCATATCCTTGAAATGAGAAACATTTGAATATTTACCTATTGACTTATAATAGGGAGGTAACCAAAATGACCTGAGCTCAGGTCAACGGAATAACTAATCTGAGATATACAAGTTGTAGGTACGGACACCATTTTGTATTGCAGTAAGTGTCAAATCCATCGGTCAATCACTGTGGCAGTAGCGCACCTGCAAACCTTTTTGAGGTGGGGGCATGTGACTTGTACCGGTGACCTGACCTGAGATGACCTGGGTTAAAAAAAAATAACACAATGTGCGCAATTGATGTAGCAACGAGTATATCAATTTTGACGGCGCTACGCGCCACCGTTTTGCCGCTATCGACGAAAAACCCGAGAGAGGGGGGGGGGGAATAAATACCCCCCGGTAGTTCGAGGGTTAA